>PVKC010008677.1:0-27760 GCA_004027635.1 Crocidura indochinensis
AAAATATTTTCATTGAAAATGATTTAAAATAGGCTGAAGAGATAGTACAGCATTAAGGCACTTGACTTGCATGCATCCCTGATCTCTGGCATCTCACGTGGTCCCTTGACCCTTCCAGAAGTTATACCTGAGTCAGGAGTAACCCAAGAACCACTGGGTTTGCCTTCTCGAAAATGAAAATAATTTTTAGAAATTAAGCAGCTTAGAAGTAGCAAAGATGTCTCCACTCTTATTCAGCATGGCATATGAAGTCCTAGCAGTAGCAATCTGCAAAAGAACAAAATCAAAGGAAACCATATTGGAAAGGAGGAAATCAAAGTATCTCTTCTCAGATGACATGATGATATACATCAAAGACCCTAAGGAATCCACAAAATAAGTTCCTAGAAATAAATAAATACACAAAATGGCCGGCCATATAATCAGTGGAAAAGACAATTGCATCCCAGAAAAAAGTATAAAATCTTATTTTAGTTAAGGTATGACAAATTTCAAATTGAATGATGATACAATTTTTAGAAAATTGCAGGGCATTGAAATTTGTTGAGTGTATCACTGTTATATTGTTCTGAACACATTCTTTTGAGTGTTTATAAAATGGATTTTTGTTGTCTTATCAAGGATCTATGCACCAAATAAAGCTATTTAAATTTATGCTGCTAAAACAATATGAATTATTAAGAATAAAATTATTAGGAGAAAGAGTCCTCAAAGTTAATATTTAACTACCATTATTACCCATTTGTAGAATTAGTCTTTATGATGTTTTCTTTCCATTTTGTTTCCTGAGACTTTATTATCAGTATTTTTAAATTTTGTTTATGTGATTTTTCAGAATATTACTATTTTGTAATTGTCCATTCATTGTTTATTCTTATTATTTACTTCTCATTTATGTTTCTTCTGTTTTATGTTTTATGTTTTTATGTTTTCTTCTGTTTCCCTGAGTTTATTTAAAATAATTCTGTTTATATTTTGCATGACGTGATAATGACATACCATGTCTTTTGACATTATTATAATCTACTGTTTCATTTTTGTACAGAAGTTGTATATTAAAATATAATTATGAAAATAGTTTTATTTCTTTTGTTTTTTGGTTTTTGGGCCACACCCGGCGACACTCAGGGGTTACTCCTGACTATTTGTTCAGAAGTCGCTCATGGCAGGCACAGGGGACCATATGGGGAACCGGGGGATCAAACCGCGGTCCGCCTTAGGTTAGCGCAGACACCTTACCTCCAGCGCCACAGCCTGGACCCCAGAGTTTTATTTCTTTATGCAAGTAATGACTCAAGAGAATGAGATCAAAGAGTCTACTCCATTTAAAATAGTGTCCAAAGCCATCAAGTAACTAGGAATCAAAAGAGGTGAGAGACCTATACCATGAAAACTTCAAAAAACTTAATTGAGGGAGACTTAAGGAAATAGAAAAGAATTCTATGCAAATAAATTGGAAGATTCCATATTTTCAAAATGACCATCTTACATAAACTACTATTTAGATCCAAAGCAATCTCTACCCAAATTCATACACATTCTTCAAGGACTTAGAATAATCAATTATAAAGTTTATGTGGAACCATAAAAGTCCAAGTACAGCCAAACCCATGTTAAAAAAAAAAACAGGAGGCATCTCATTACCTAACTTGGAGTTTTACTCAAAACCATACTGATCAAAAGAGCATGGTATTGGGGCCCGGGAGATAGCATGGAGGTAAGGCGTTTGCCTTTCATGCAAAAGGTCATCGGTTCGAATCCCAGTGCCCCATATGGTCTCTCGTGCCTGCCAGGAGCAATTCCTGAGCATGGAGCCAAGAGTAACCCCTGAGCACTGCCGGGTGGGACCCAAAAACCAAAAAAAAAAAAAAAAATAAGAGCACGGTATTGGATGAAAGACAGATTTTCAGACCAATGATTCAGAACATTGATTTCACACCAATGGTTCATAATGTCTAGTAACAAACCCCCGAGTATATGATCAATAATCTTTGACAAAGGAACCAAGACTTTGAAATGGAACAAATACAGTCTCTTCAACAAACGGTGTTGAAAAAATCAAATAACCGAGTGTAAGAAATTAAATCAGTCCATATCTCACACTTCACAAAAAAGTCAATTCAAAGTGGATTAGAGATCCAGAGAAGAGACCTGAATCCATAAAATTTATTGAGAAAGTCATAGGCATAGCACTCCAAGTTTTAGACCTCAGCAGGGGTGGCGAACAAGTTCAACACAAAGAGCCAAAATTTTATATTGTGAGAGTCAGAGAGCCACACCAAACAGTGATCTGCCAAAACAAACACTCACACAAAAGCATATAATTTTAACAATAATATATTAAATACATATTGCATTTTGCCATTTTGAGTGAGGGTAAAAATACTGTTTGTCACCCCTGCCTCAGAGGAACCTTTGATGATAGACTGCCTATGGCAAGGTCTATAAAATCAAATCTAAATAAATGGGACTACATCAAAATAAAACATTTCTGTATGGCAAAAGAAACCTGCACTAAAATTAAAAGACAGTTTTGTGGCAGAAAATATCTGCACTCAAACATCAGATAAAGGGCTGATATCTAGGATATACAAAATACTCACAAAGGTTAACACCATCAAACCTAAAACCCTACCAAAAATGGAGAAAGGAAATAAACAGACATTTCTCTGAGAAAAACCAACAGATGGCCAACAAGCACATGAAAAAATGCTTATCATCACTTATCATTAGGGAAAATGAAATCAAGACAATGGTGAGGATGGCGCATATCAAAATATTGAGAACAATCTGCGTTGGCAGGCATATGGTTTGAAAGAAACTCTCCACAGCAGGTAAAAAAGCTGTCTGGTCCAACCCCTATCAAAAACAGTATAGAAGGTTTCCAGTAAACTAAGAATTGGTCTGCCATGTGAGCAAGCAATCCTATTTTTGAATATTTATCCTGAAGATTGAAAAACACTGATCCAAAAGGATGCATTCATACTCCTATTCATCACAGCATTCGACATAATAGCTTAGAGTTGTAACCAATCTATATGTCCAAACACTGATGAGTGGATAATGAAGATATGGTACATATATACAATGGATACTACATAGCTATAAGGAATAATATAATCGTGCAATTTTCTGCAACATGGAAGGTACATTAATAAAGAAGAGGGACCGGAGTGCTAGCACAGCAGTAAGGCATTTGCCTTGCATGTGGCTGACCCAGGTCGGACACAGGTTTGCTCCCTGGCATCACAAATGGTCCCCCAAGTCAGAAGCGATTTCTGAGTGCAGATATAGGAGCAACCCCTGAGCACTGCCTGGTGTGGCCCAAAAACCAAAAAATAAAATTAAAGTCAGAAAAAAAGGATACATACAGAATACCACTTATATGTGGTATTTAGAATAACTGCACAAAGAAATATAATGGTTTAAATGGGAGCTGTCGCAAATATTCTTGACCCTAGAGTATAGGAGGGGGAAGGATAGGAGTGGAGTAGAAACATATATGAAAGGATAGGGGACAGGAGCCAAGTGGTCTTAGGTGCATTTGATGGTTTTAACAAAAAGACAGAACTAAATATCCAAGCCTAAGTTAACAACAATGAAATTATGAGACCCAAACTTTAACAATCAAAACTTAAAATGGGCCTAATTTACTGGTAAGCTAGAAGTGTATTCTACTGGTAGGCCAATGGTAGGCTTGCCTACCAGTGGCGGCATGGAATGTACTCTGGAAACATTAGTGAAGAGATGTTGACACTGGTGTGAGATTGGCCCTGAAACATTGTATATCTGAAACCTAACTATGAAGGACTTTGTAATTAACAATTGGTGAAATAAAATATCTAAAAAATTTTAATTGAATCACTGTGAGATACAGTTACAAAGTTGTTTGTGATTTTTAGTCATACAACATTCGAACACACATTTCTTCAAGTAATATATACTTCAATATGTAGTCTATATCAAATATTAAAACTATTCATAAAATAAAAAATCAAGTAGCTTGAGACTGCTGATCATATCCATGTTTTCTCACAAACACCGGTCTATGGATTTTTTTTTAATCTATGGATGTTTGTCTATTTGGGGGGACCACAGCCAGCAATGGTTAGGGGTTATTCTTGCTCTGCACTCAGGAATCACTCTTAGCGGTGCTCAAAGGACCATATGTGATACCAGTGATGGGACCCATGTTGGCTGCATGAAGACAAGTGGTCTACCCTCTGTACTACTGGCCAGCCAGCCACCCGTCTGTCCATCTGTCCGTCAGTCAGTCCATCCGTTCATTCATCCATCCATCCATCCATCCATTCAGTTATGACTTGCTTAATTCCCCTCTGGAAAATCTGGTGTTCTTTCATAAATGCATTTTCTCTTTCTCCTCTCACAGCTTTCTAATCAAGTTGTTCAATAAAAACTACCCTGCTTCACTTAAAAAAATTTTAAAATTAGATAAAGCACTTTAGAGATAGTATGGAGGGTAAGGCACTTACCTTGCACTCACTCAGCTGATCAGGATTTGATCTATGTGACCCCCACCCCCCTGATGTAAGGAGTAAGCCCTAAGCACTGCTGGATTTGGCTTCAAGGCAATCAAACAAACAAATCACAAAAGGAAAGTAGCTTACTTATCAAAATTACTATTATTTGTTCAGACTGTTTTGTTTCCATTGTAATACTGGACTTAAGACTACAAGGCTGATATCTACTTTACAGTTCTAACTTCATGTTCCATTTTAGACTGAAGCCTTTATGAGCATAGCTTTAATTGAATTAATTATTGCCACTCAAATAGTTCATTCTGCCTAAACAGCATAATCTCAAACCTTTTCATAGTACTTATTATCTATGGAAACGAGTCTGGGGCTGGAAGAATAATGCTATTGCTAGGGCACTTTCCTTGCACACAGGCATCTCTCACTTTCCATATGGAACCCAACACCCTCCAGGAGTGATTCCTGAGTACAGAAGCTGAGGGAAGCCTTGAGCTCAGCCAGGTGTGGCACAAAAACGAACAATGCAACAAAATAGACTAAAATATGTTTTATCCTTTTGATGCATTAGAGAAAAGATTTTGCTAACAAATATTTTTTTAATCCAGATTTGCCCTGCACTTTTAATAGTGCTATAACACATTTAGGCCAAAAGAGAAATTGTGAATCTTACACACAAATGGAATCATAGACATCTGTCTACAAAGTATGTGACATTTTTATTCCACAGAAATATTCCACTTATTAAACAAGACAGCATTTCACCTGTTTAGTGAACAGACCAATTAAATATATACTCTACAGTAAATATTAATGGAGCTGAGCAGGGAAAAATTCCTCAGGTCCCTGACACATTCAAAAGAGGAATCCTCAAAAAGTAGTATAATAAGTTGATACATTTGGGGCCAGAGTGGTGGCACAAGTGGTAAGGTAGCCTTGCAAGTGCTAATCTAGGACGGACTGCAGTTCAATCCTCGGGCATCCCATATGGTACCCCAAGGCAGGAGCAATTTCTGATCACATAGCCAGCAGTAACCCCTGAGCATCACCGGGTGTGGCCCAAAAACCAAACCAAACCAAACAAAAGAATACAAAAAAATTTATACATTTGAAATATCCATGTGATTAATTATGTGCTTAATGTCCATATTACTGAGGAAAGACAAGTAGAATTATATTACCATCAATTGCAGATAGATAAAAACAGCGAAATTCAAAATATGAATTCAATGGATGATAAAAGTAGGACATTAAGAACAGAAAGATATTTATGAACGTGGTCCCAAAAAATGGGGATGCAGTTCTAGTTAAATAATCGAATCATTTGAGGAAATTTTAAAATATAATTCAAGACTTAAGATCTTGTTAAGTAAGCATAGTTCATATATATTATCCTTCAACAGGGCACTAAAGTAACCAAAGAAATGGATCCTAACCAACTTTAAGATCTAAGACAACCTATACCTGAATCTTTGTGGTGGATCTCAGTGCTCGTCACAGTATATTGTGCGCAGGACTCACCAAGGGATCTTGAAGTGCAGAGTATGATTTAGTAATTCAAAAACATGGCCCAAGTTTCTGAAATTCTACTCTTTTTCCCAATTCCTATGTTGTTGTACAAACCAGGGTTTAAAAAAGATCAAGGCTCCACTCCATCAGTCCTCAAGTCTGAATTTGCATTCAAAGCATCGAAGATTGCATAGCTTTGTTTAAATCATGCAGGCCCCTTGAGTTCCTGATTCATTAAAACTGGCGGTAAGCCTAAGTCTTTACCCTCCCAGCTGGTGTTGAGGCAAAGGGTCCTGGGGCACACTTTGAACACCCATTGCTATAGGCCATATTTTAACCTCCCCTACACAAAAATAAGATAATTCAAAGATCCAAAACAGTTCTCACATAGTAGAGTTATTAAAGTAAGGACCGTCTGAAATTCATTAATGTTCTCAGCATATTCTGAGCAGGCTGTTTTATCTCATGTCCACTACACAGCAACTGAAAGCCTCAGTTTTAAGAAAAGCAAAAGACTTGCTATAAAAAAGGCACTGTTACAGTTGTTAGTTCAGCAGTACTAGAAGAACAGAAATATTTTCAAAATAAACAAAGAAAAAAAAAAGACCCGACCTTATAAAACACAACAGGTGTCAGTGAACTGTGTGCCAAAAAAATCAGTTCCTTGGCCTCACACACTATTCTGCAAACTGTTTTCAATTATCAGCAACCTACATCAGGCCCCTGCAGGAGTGTCTCTAATTAAGGCCTGCACACAAAGGCCTTCCCTTCTGCTGGTACTTTTCATCTGTACCTCTACTTTCATATAGAACAATATTATTTGTAATACTAAAGAAGGGCTGCATGGAAATTGTGCCAGTCTAATTTCCATTCTAGATTTTCCAAGTGACTGCTTGAGCCCAGTTATATGTTTCTACTTTTTTCCCCCAGAGAAGGAATTTGGAACACACCTGTTGCTCTCTAGGTTTACTTCTGGAAATGTGCTCAGGACTTACTCTTAGGTATGATGAGAAGAATCCTTTGAGATGCAATGGTCAGACGCATGCAGGCAAGCAACTTATCCTTAACCTATCTCTCCAGGACTATAACTCATTTCTATAATATGCTTCTACTTTTCCAGAGTTTACCCACTTATTTACTTGTTTACTGTACTTATTTACTTGTTTTATTGTTTTTTGGCAACATCCAGGGGGATTCATAGCTTACTCCAGGATTCATGCTCTGAGATGAATCCTAGCAGGTTTGTGGGACTATGCCTGGTGCTAATGATGGAAGCTGGATTTATCTAGTGCAAGGCAAGTGTCCTACCTTCTACTATCACTCAGGCCCTTCTCATCATTTTTAATTTATTTATCTAGCTGACCCACAATGAACAAACAAAAGAGCTAAGATAATATGAAAAATGGGTGATTAGTATCTATAGGTATCAAGCTTCCAGTTATAAGACAATTCTTGGAAAGGTAACATGTAACATGGTGATGACAATGAGTAATATTATATTATATTATATACATAGAAGTTTCTAAGATAGCAGGTCTTAAGTGTATATGTTACTATGTATGATGATGGATTATAACTAGATTCATTATGGTAATCATTTTTTAATATATACAAATATGGAATCAGTATGTTGTATACCTGAAATTAATACATTGCTTATGTCAATTATGTCTTTATAAAACATGAATATTGTAAGATCTTTTATGCATGCTAACAATATTAACCATAGTTTATATAATCAATTCACCAATATATCAAAGCACTAAATTATTTTATCCTCATCAGCAAATTGCCATATTCATTTTGAAATTATTTGTGATTATTCAAGATAATATATTTTCCTGGTGATGATTAGCCAGTTTGACATTTTAATGTTTATTATTCTTTTCTATTTCCTTGATAAATCATTGATTGGAACATTTTTATTTTCTTTTTGAACCAACACCCTGAGGTGCTCAGAGCTTACTCCTGGCTCTATGCTTAACCTGGTGGAGTTTGGGGTTATTGAGGAATGAACCTCATTTGGCTGCATGCAAGGCAAGTTTAATACCAGCTGTACTATCTCTCCAGAACCACATTTTTTTATTTTAACATATGGTGTATAAACCAAATATTTTTAAATTATTTGTGAGGAATCACCCCAGGAAGCATGTGTCAGCATAGCAATGAGATTTAGCACACTGTTACTTTCCTATATTTGGAGGAAGTTTGTTTTCCAATCCTTGTTGCACTTAGATTGTAATTACATGGAAGCTACACAAACCATTGTAACTTATGAGCAGAAATAATGTATCACTTCTAGTTTATACAGTTAAGATTATTGTTAATTATTTTTTCTTGTTCATACATCAATAATTGAAGAAATGATTGGAAATCTGTCATTGCAGCATAGAAATCTTTGTGATTAACCTAGAATCCATACAAGGTTTCCTCTAGGAAAGCTACACAGAAGTTATTTGACAGCAGACACTGTGATATGAAGGAATATGAAGGGTTTGCATTGAGACTCTACAATACCTAAATATTAAAACACAACATATTTTAATCAAGAGATTATCTCTTAAACAATAATTTTAAAGTTACGGTGGACAATGTACCCACTGTGGATATAGGCATTATCTGTATACATTTGCAACGCAGCAACTATGGGTATATTCCTGATAGTGCATTGGTAGAACATTGTGGACACTCAGCTATTGAGATACTGGGTGTCCTACAATGTATGGGACAGGTCCCACACCAAAAATTTTCCAACCCAGTGTGTTTAATTTTTTGTAAATTATGTGATAGCATTGTAATCATGTTCAAGTTTAAGGTATTGATGAACAATGTTACCACGCACCACTGCCACCTATATGCCCATAGCCCTCCCTATATAAACACCGGTCCTCCTTCCTTTCATTCCCACTCATTTCCCCATTCATTGTTGATTGAAAATTAATTCAAGTGCTCTTGTTCCCGCCCTTCAGGTCAGTCACTCATGTCATCCTTACCCTTCATCTATGTTCCTGTGTCACTTGTAGTCCAAAAATCATTCCCCTACTTCTCCCCCAGAAGCTAGAGTCAAGTACCCAATGTTTATTATCAATTGGTATTTTCCACAGTCTGTCCAGTATTCTGTGTCCTACAAATGAGAGTGACATCAAACTGTATATGTGTGTGGCCCTGAAACAAACAAAAAGGAATACAGTGAGAAAAAGATCAGAGCAGGGGGGTGGAATTCTTCTTTAGAAGTTGACTCTAAAGCACGAATTTCAAACTAAATAAAGCCTTTCTGTACATAACAGGAGTGTTATGTTTTAGGAAATTCTTGAAGGAAAACCTTGAAAATACCAACAGCACTTCCAAACTTGGAACAGTTATACCAATAGCACCTCTAAACTTGGGGCACTTATATCAACAGCTTCTCCAAACTTGAAACAGTTATAGGGGGATGACAATAGGCATGAGAGTACTGAAGACAACTTCGATCACAGGTTGCTCTTCGAGGCCTTGCTGTCTTGAAAAGGATTCACCAAATAGAAAGGCTGGCAGTGCTTTAACTGTCTCTATCTCCTTTAAAGGGCTTTACAATCAGAGTTGATAAGTGTGTTCTGGAGAGAGTTTCCACTGCAGTAGGAGACTGTGCATTGAAGGTAAACATAAGCTACAGGAGAGAGGAACCACTCTCCAGAGACCCATTTTAAGTGATACAAGATTGTTTTAATTGAACACAATTTACTTAGAAAGACATGAGGGGAAAGAGAGGGGAACATGTTCAAAAGAGAAGAATACAGGCTTTTCCTGAGTGAGGAAAAGAAGAGACAAATATGTTCAAGTAAAAACACAGGCTTGAAAGATCAAGTCAGAAATATAGGTATTCAAGAGAAATCATGGGATTTAAAGAGAAAGCAAAGACATGCGTGGACACATGGGCATGCACAGACATGTTCATGGAGGAATACAGGCTTAAAAGAGCAATTCATGGAAATGGGTATTCAGTACAGACTATGGGCTTGAAGGCAAGCAAGTGAATAGGGAGAGAGAGAGAAACAGAGACAGAGAGACAGAGACACATGTTCAAGGGAGAACACAAGCTAGAAAGAGCAAGTGATATGCAGAGATTCTGGACTGGATGGGGATAGATACCCCTAACTCCCTCGTTGGTCCATGTAGCAACTGAACAGTCAAAGCATATAGGATGTGTCTGAATATGTGTTGCTTAATAAGAAATGTCTCTCAGATCTGAGGGACTTCTAACATTTATTCTGCACATTTTCAATCAAGGCATGGCTCAGTTGATGTAGCCTGCCCCAGTCCCATGCAGCATCAGCTGTGATAGCTTTATGACTGGGGCTGAAACCACATGGAGATTTAAGCTCATTCAGAGAATGTAGCAATTGATGCTGGGCACACACAGCTGGGGCTGAAACCAGTGTGCTGATATCTGCAACACTGAGTGACCTCTGGGAGCAATTAAGCTAGCAAATTTCTGGTGTTTTTTTTTTTACCCAGATTCTTGAAATTTCTCCGGTTGCATTTACAGATTCATTTTCAAGACAAGACTCAAGTATACTACCATATTGATTTCGGTTGCTTTTTCTTCACAAAGCTCACTTCTCTCCCATTGTCTACCCACCACCTCAGACACTGAATACTCTCTTCAATCAGGATGACAATAATGCCATGTTCCACTGGGTAATTCTTTTTAGTATAGGACAGCAGCAAACACCTACAAGCTATAAGCAAGGACAGGTCTATCAACTCAGTTTTCTCCTCTCATAAAGATCACAGACCTGAATTTCCAGTTGGCTAAAGCCCAAAAACTTTTGCTTCATAAGCTTTCTTATTTTCTAGTTATTTACATCGATACATAGTCCTGTCTACTCTTTCATGCACTATGGCTCCACTTATTTTAAGTTTTTAAGCTCAATAATAAACACACAAAACCAATGTATATATAATGTATTATCTCCATATTTTTATGTATTTGATTATTTCTAAAATTAATCATTTTTGTTTAATTTGTTGATTAAACACAAATGGATACAGACTTGTGAGAAGATTTAAAAGTTTAAATCTAACCAAGTGCCAACTCCATATTATAACAACAGAAATACAATTTCAGTACCTGAAATTCAAAGATATGGAGAGTAAATGCCACAAATTATTTATATCTAATGATAATCATATGGGTAGTTGATGTTCCACAAATAATGAATCCCATAAGTCAAACATAATACTATATTTGGTAATAATTATTGGAAAATAAATATAAAAGAATGAATGTTAAAAGGTCATACTAACAAAAAGTTGGATGGGATCCTATAAAGCAAAGGTACAACTATTTTCTCATATAAACCAATCATTTTTCAGCCATCTTAGCAGAAAAATGAAGTTACCAATCAAGAAAGAAAGGTAAACAGTGTTCAGAGTCTACACATGGGTAAGTATTGCCCCTGGCAGTGGCACATTGTTCTTAATTTCTTGAATATCATCCTGGGTCATCTGGACACAATATATTTTTAGAGGAGCAGTAGCATGGAACTATTCGTAAACATTAAGGAAGAGAAATTCTCAGTATACTTTTGAGAAACTAAAAAAAAAGTTCGTTAAGTGCAAAGATTAAAGACGTGATAGATAATAATGAAATTAAATATAGAACCAGCAATCAATACTAACTTATACTAACTTATTGGTACACAGAAATATATACATTGCAGATATCAGGTATTTGTAACTCATCTGTTCATATATTTATATACATAAATTACAGAGGACATAAATTATTTGGACATAAACTGAAGGCTAATAAATGGGTGCCACAAACTTTAAACCAAAGCCAGAATTCTACATTTATAATTTTTGCCTACAACCTGATATGTTAAATGTTATCAATATTAACATTCACATAAAAGTCACTCATTAGATATATGGAAGGAATAAACAGGAATGCATATGCAGATAACTTGATATTTACGCAACTTTTCCTTGCAGCTAGTTAGCAAATACTTGTTATGGATGTGAGACTGGTGGAGAATTCAACACTATTTGTGCTGTCCTGCAGGGTTGACATTATTCTGCCTTAATATTATGAATTCTTTACTATTCAGTTTGTTTAGAGTTAAATTAAATAAAATCTAGTAGAAAATGCAATGGGAGTTAGGAATTAAAAAAGTTGTCTGCTGAATTTACTCAAATATCATACACCTGAATATATAATAAATTTATGGTCATGAAGATTAAAGGTTAGCATGTAAAGTGGGTGTATAAGTTACAAACTCTGAAATGAATTTTGGCAAAGTTAAAACTATATGAAATCATATTCACAACCAACCCCTAATAAAATGGTACTAGGAGTTAAGGTTTCAAGAATATGGTTAGATTATGAGGTTGGGCCATATGAGTGGAATCAGTGCTCATATCAAGCGGCTCCAGAGAGCTCTACTCTCTGCACTATGTAAAGACATAGAAGGAAGACAATCTATGACCCAGGAAGTGGGGTTCACAGACAGCAAATAGAATGCCTTGATTTTAAACTCCCTAGTCTCTAGAACACTCTACTATTTCACAGATATGGGTCTAAAGAGAGTGTACAGCAAGTAATGCTCTTGCCTTGCACTCAGCAGACCTGAGGTCAATACCTGGCATCTTGTATGACCTTGGTCATACATACATACCTGGCACTCTGTATGACCTGGTGACCCAGGTCACCCTGGTGACCCTGTATTCCAAACCTTTCTAGGAGTGAGCCCCAAGCACCACTGATCGTGTCCTTAAAATAAATATATAAAAAGTCATATAATCTGAATGTCTTCCATGAAGAGAATAATTAAAAAATTCATTAGCTTCTTTTTCTTTTACTGAGATTATTTTATTTGTTTTAAACCTGCCTGCATCCTTGAAATGTGAGACACATTTAAACTAAATTCAGAAATAAGACTGGTCTCTATTGTTTACAGTTGGACATTTTTCGTACAGGGCCACATTTTAAAAATATTCTTCAACACTTAAGTTAAAAAGAAATATGTTTATTTACATGATCTATCTTCAACTGAAGGTGAGATAAAATTTTAATTGTCAGCATTTGCTATGCTTTGTAAATGCTGAACAATAAGGTAACTGTCACAGTGCATTAAATCATTAAAACAGAACCATGGGGGCCTGACTTGCTTTGTACATACAGGACCAACCCAGATTTGTTTCCAAAACCCTTTTATGGTCCCCTGAGCAGTTTCAGGAGTGAGCCCAGAACACAAAGCTAGAAGGAATCCCTGAGCCATGTCAGGTGTAGTCAAAACAAAACAAAATCAGAAGCAGAGACCTTGTGCATTTAACATTCATGTTTGCTTTGCATTTGAATACTTCAATCAAATCAACCCCCAAATGTTTCTCTCTTATGTAAAACTAACCACCAACTCACTGTATTGGGATGTGTTGGGAAAATATTTATAAACATACAGTATACACATGTGTGGGAAATTTGGTGGGAAAAATTATACTAAACAGATCATTTCTAGAATAGTTGTGTCCATGTCTGTATTGTTTACCAGGAAAGCTGAACTGTAGGCATCTATTTACTTCACTCTGGCAGGTGACCTGAAAGGGGGAATCTCAAAATAATGCCAGGAAAGATAAGATTGGATATAGGAAATGTCTCTAGCCCCTGAGTCAGAAACTCAAAAAAGGCCAGGAAAGCTAATGTGGAATGTCTTAATAAAAGAATTAGAACCGCTCAGTGATGGGAGTGTGGGAGACTATTTCAAGATAGTAGAGAAAAAACTTTTATACTAGTATGAGAATAAAGTTTCATAAGGAAAATTAAATTTTCTTCATTGTGTGAGTTTGAAAGGAAGCCGAAATAAATGGTCAAAGTCTCAAAAGGCAGCACCATAAAGAATATCTAAAGTGAGGAGAAAGTCTTCCTACAAGGATCCTAATTATTTTGTAGAATCAGGAATCACTCTGCTAATTAGGAAACAAAATTCAGTTTATAAAAGTATAGCGAAAGGGTCAGTGCACAAGTACAGTATCAGATTATGTATAGCGATTCTTAGTTTATTTCTTTTTTAGGCAAGGGCAGAACATGCGGTGGGTCTTGTATGGAATTTACTTAGAAACACTATTTTCTACTTGATTCAACCAGGTAGTAAATGGACAACAGCCTTAAGAAGTGTGCTGAAATTCATGAGAAGTTTGTTTTCAGTTCACCCAGAAAGTTAAATGAGAATTTCCTTAATGTGATATTTTCATATGTAAAATTTGGGGTCTAAAAAGCTGGTGTGAGCAATTTTCTTTTTTTTTTCTTTTTGTTTCTGGACCACTCCCAGTGATGCTCGGGGATTACTCCTGACTCTGCACTCAAATGTTCCTCCTTACAGTGTTAAAGGGACCATATGGGATGCCATGAATCAACTTGGTTTGGGTGCATAGGTTGCATGCATCACTCCAGTCCCAGTGTAAGCTACTTTCTCATAGAGCTTCTAACTGCATTGATTTCACTAATTTGGGTTGGGGGGGGCGCTGAGAGATGGCATGGAGGTTAGACATTTGCCTTGCATGCAGAAGGATGGTGGTTCGAATGACAGCATCCCATATGGTCTCCCGAGCCTGCCAGGAGCGATTTCTGACCATAGAGCCAGGAGCAACCCCTAGTGATGCCAGGTGTGACCCCAAAAAAAACAAAAAAAATTTGGGTTATGGGGGGCAGGGTCAAATTATTAATGCATATTTCATAAAAATATAGAGATTATTAACATATTTTCATATATCTTAATATTATATCTAACCTTAACTGATATATCTTTCAGATATTTTAATCAGTACTGCATTCCTGACTAAAATATCTTTAGATTTATATGCATGTATAAAATATGAACATTTAAGAAAGTTTACTATGGGTCAAAAGTTAGTACAAGGATTAAGATGCTTGCCTTGAATAAGGCCAACTCATGTTAGATCACAGACACAATATTTTCTCCCCTGAGCACTACTAGAAGTGACCCCTGGGAACATACTCATAGAGCTAAGAGTAAGCCTCAAGTGCATTCCTCAAAAAATGTTCACAAATATATTATTTAGGGTATGAGGACAAACTTAGATATCCACTGGAATATACACTTTACTTGGGAAGGCTTTTCTGATCTTTAGTGAAGTATCTAGAATACCATCTTTATACAGCAAACATTCAAGAAATCTTGAATAAATGAGTGGAGTCTGAGGTGAAAGGAATCAAGTATTTTAGTGATCTTTTGACTTTTTCAAGAAAATGGAAGAATGGCCTTAGCTTATGGTGATTCTGAAAACTTAGAAAAGAAAGTGGTAGAGGATAGAGAATAAAAGCAAGGAAAGAGCTAATTTGATGTTCCTATATTGTTATATTTTAAGTATTAATTTTATTTTTAGGCTAATGTGATACAGAACTGCAAAGGCTTTTTAAAACTAGAATTACAAGAGTGAATGAATTAGTAATTATCAGGCAATTTAAGCTTAGAATTTAAAATGTGGATCAGTAAAAAATCAGAGAAAAAATTATCTGACCCAAAGAATTCTCAGCATATTTCTCTCTATAAAAGAAAAATGGGTGACTATTCAGCAGTTCAAGGGCATTTATGATGCTGTCCTGTCCTTACCATTGATTTGTTTTCATTAAGTAGTTTTATAAATCTTTTTGTTCCCCTCTTTTTTGCTTTTGCTTTACGAAAATTAGTGGTTCTAGTACTAATTTATTCTATAGTTTCAGAATTCTCTTAGAACAATATAATTTTAGCTTATTGAAAAATACTAAAGGGAGAATGCTTTATTAGGTATTAGGATGACTGGATGAAACATAGCATTTATCATTTGAAATATCTCTGTGCAAGTTACTATTAATGAATGCATATGAAACGGAATACCTGGATTAAACTTAAGTGATAATGAGATACATTATCTTCATTAAGCCAGACAAATGTATACTTGGAGAATCATAGCCAAGTGATCTTTTCACCTTTAATCAGCAGCTTGTCAGACCAAGAAAAAGAGACCAGGTACTCCCATTTAATCATGAAAGTCTAATATTTTTTCTTCCAATAGTAACAATCATTGGTAATTTGTAAAATTGTTCCATATTGCAGCTACATGATATAGAATCAGTAATAGGCATAAAGATGTCTAAAGTTGCCAGATACTAAATAAGAACTCAGCCACAATTAAGTCAGTTAACATCTATAAAATTTATCATAACTATCCTCTATAATGTCAAATCCAAGAATTATATTGGTCTATAAATTTAAGGCTAAAGGGGAATTTGGGGGATTATCTTGTTCAATATATCAATTTTGCACAATATAAAATCAAAATGACAGTAACATAGAACCTGTTCACAGGGAGCTATCAGTTTCATGAGTAAAGAGGTCCTACATTAGAAACTTACAATATCATTTAATGGACAGCGAGTAGTTGTGAACTTAGAATCTTATAGAGTTCCAGAGAAATGCCATTGTCTCTCACTGTAGAATATGTGAGGATTAAGCATAACTTTCCTTAAGTGATAGGTGATTTTACAGTAAATAAAGAAGAATAAATTAGTTAGCAGGTCACGTAGAGAAAGCATATTTTAGAAAGTGATAGAGAAATCTCTGGAAGAAAGCAAAACCATAATATGTTCAGGAAGTTGAAATCGTCTACTAATGTTGCCTGGCATATATAAGTGACAGTAAGATAGAGAACAATTTTGGGTGTTGGAATAAGAAATAAATGTTAGGGGCAGAGCAATAATACAGCAGGTATTGTGCTTGTCTTGCATGTAGCTAATCCTTGGCAACCCATATGGTCCCCAAGCCGTGTTTGGATAGTTATCCCTGAGCTCAGAGGTAGGAGAAAGCCCTGAGCATAGCCAGATGCTTTCCTCAAAAAAATTTGTTATAACCAGACACCATGTTTGGAATTTTTTCACCTATATGTCTATATGTTATATGTTTTGTTATATCTTATATGTGGTATGTATCTTTGAATGATGCATGAATCAAATTGGCACAATATAATAGTCACACTATAAGTACTGAACACAACTTCTATTATATTGAATTTTAATTTAATATGTTGGTCAACAGCCATTAACATAAAGGTCATGATTCTAATGTGTCAGGATCTGTTATTAGAAAGACCCTCATGTGGAGGCTTAAAGACTATAAGTAAAGGTCAGACCATAATAAACTATATATTATGCATTGAAAATGGGAAATCACAGCAGGGTTTTGAACAAAGCAGTGCAGTAATACTATTTGATTATTTGCATTTTAAGTTAATTTTAAATCATTTCAAAAGGAATATAAAAGACTAAGGGAAAGAAGGTCAATGTTAAGGGTTTTTAAATGTAATTTAAGCAACCAATAATGATATCAGAGTAAAGGTTGTTATTTTGAGGTTGAAGAAAAGCAACAAAAAAGTTATAATGAGTAGAACTTTCATACTCTTAGAAGTGATAAATGAGTGAGAAAGGGGTGAAATTTAAGGAGTCTGTCTTTGGATAGTAATACCATTTGTTGAGGGGAACAATAAGAAAGAATAGTAGAAAAATTGAGAATAATGCTCTAGTTTGGAGAATTCTGGTTTATTTGATGTAGAGACAGCAAATTAGAAAGTAACTGTAAGATTACAGATAATAAAGGAAAAATTAGCTGCACAGAATTTAGAGTCAGTCAGTAAAATAAAAGAATAAGTTAAACCAACATTTAATTTTTTGTGAATATTTTACTCAACACATCAGCTAAAATTTTATATAAACATAAAGAATTCACAATATAAAAATAACTTTCAAATATGGGAAGAGGAAATGAACAAGTACTTCTCTTTAGATGACAGATGAATGGACAACAAGCACATGAAAAATTGCTCCAATTCAAGAAGAAAATGGGAAATCATTTCACACAGTGAGAGTAGCACATTAAAAAGCTGGGAACAATCTGTGTTGGCCATGATGTAGCTAAAAAAGAACTGTCAAGCACTGATGGTAGGAATGTTGTCTAATTTATCCCCTAGGGAAAATGGTTTGGTGAGTTCTCTGAAAAGTAAGAATCCACATATGCAGAAATTTCAACACAGCATTCCACAGCATCCAGCAATTCTACCACAGGATACAGGAATTCCATTTCTATTCTCTACCACAGGACACAAAAACATTCATTCAGAAGGCCTTGTGCATGCAATTACTCTTTGCAGCTCTTAATACAATAGCTTGGGATATGGATTCAACCTAGATATTCAATGATGGATGAGTGGAAAATGAACTTATCATTTCTATGAATTAAATACTATGCAATTGCAAAAAAGGATGAAATCATGCTATTTTCTGCAAGTTGGATAGGAATAGAGGATATCATGTTAAGCAAAGTAAGTCAGAATAAAGAAAAACACCAGATGGTTTCTTTTTTCTGTAGGTAATAGAGTAACAGGGCAATAAATTTCAAAGTATCAAATGGGGAACTCCTTAGGGCTGAAAATATATAATCAATATAAAATAATAATATAATATATTAATAGAATAATATAATAGAAAATATAGAATAGAATATAAAATATAATATAATAGGCAGAGCACTTGTTTTGCACATATATATGACTGAATCTGATTTTATGTCTGGAACCTCATATGTCTTTCAGAACACCACCATGAGTAATTCCTGAGCTCAGAGCCAGGAGAAATTCCTGAACACAACCAAGTTTGACCCAAAAAGGAAGAAAGGAAGGAAGGAAGGAAGGAAGGAAGGAAGGAAGGAAGGAAGGAAGGAAGGAAGGAAGGAAGGAAGGAAGGAAGGAAGGAAGAAGGAATGAATGATGGAAGGAAAGGAGGGAGGGAGGGAAAGAGTGAAGGAGGGAGGGAAAGAAAAGAAAAAAGAAAAAGAAAGACAAATAATTTGGAGGTGGATATCTAGATTAACTTAGTCTTAGATTATAGAACTGAGAACAAGAACAGGAAAGGATGAAAAACAAGAAGAGGAAAAAGAGAGGCAGAATGGGGTAATAGGAATAGGGTATAAGGGACTCTGCCAATCACACTGACATTGTAGAGATGAGACATCTACATACCTAAACCACATAAGCAACAAACACGTTTTAAAATATGCCTGTCAAGGAGACTATCTGGGGAGTAGGATAGGGGGTGGAAGAAAACTGGGGACACTGGAAGAGGGAAATTGATATTGGTGGTGGGATTGGTGTTGAAACAATGGATGCCTGAAACTAATATGAATGAATAACTTTGTAAGTAATGATGGCATAATAAAATATTTTTGAAAAACCTTATGTGAACTGTAATATTTCCGGGTCCTTAAAATACACAAAACGTATACATGTTTTGTTTGTACTACAAATGAATGTAAGGCACAAAGTTATCATTGCCACAAAAAAATCAGGCACCTGAGGATCAAAGTTTAGATCATTTTAAAACTGGCCGCAGTGTTGACAAATTCAGACTCAACATCAATGTGCTTCTGTTGTATCTTTTAATGTTTGTCCAGTTACTTGGATACTCCTCTCCTCAACCATCTGCTTTACTTGTGTTCACTGAAAATAGACAAATCTCCCTCTATCTGCCAATATCTAATTCACCAGCATTTATCACATATGTGCTAGTTAAGTCATTTTCTTTCTTTTTCTTTTTGTGCACAGAGGACTGAATTAATCATATTACATAATTCATAGTACACGTCATTTATCCCTAGAAGAACTTTTACCTAGGTACTTATTCATTTTTAACCTCAGGCATACAGTGACAGTGAATTAGGGCCATTCCCACTCTCAGTGCTGACCTCCCTCCACCATAATTCCAGGCATGTATCTCATACCTCCACCCTATGTCCCTCTAAGCTCTAAGTCTTCTAAATACTCTTATACCTAGTCTTCTACACATTTTTATAACTTAATATTAGAGTTTGCAGAATAAATATATTTATTGCATGTGCAAAGACTTATGGATAGAGAATAATATATTTATATAGCACTTCTATATATACACAATAATCTCCATTAAATAAACTGGTTTTGTCAAAATCATCCATGACCTAAGTCCATCTTTGGCCATGGATTTTTCAGTCATTAGTATCACAAATGAATTTATAATATTTATGTACTATTTTTAAAAATTATGACTTTCAGAGAGCATTGCCAAGTATTATTTTTCATTTGATCATATTATATCAGGGCTTTATAATTTCACAGTTGTCTTATTATGGTCCCTCTGTAGATGTGGTGAATCCTTTATATTTAAATAATGCTAAATAATTCAACATGGTGGTTCTTTGAAATTCTGAATTTGGTAAAGGCCTCCAAAACTGAGAAAATATAACACTGTACTGAAAAACAGTCTCAGGAAGGAATTTCAGACCTGACACAGATCTTTGGAACATAATGATCTCAACTATTCCACTGACTGAAAGGATTAGTTTTGGTCAAGGACTTTTCTTGCTGGGTCAAATAATTATATCGGTCTACAAAAGTTACAAAACTTTCAGATTTACTGAATGTTACTTATGGCAAAGCAGTATAAGACATTTACTAATACAAAATTCTTCATTATTTCTGAATTATAAATTTAGATATTTATACTAATAAGTATAGTTTGTTACTTTCCCCTAAAACAAATGTCAAAGTTTTTTTATATTTTGTTACATGTTTCTCTATTTTAAACAAACACATATAAATTTATATAACTTTTAAATCTGTAACTTGACTATTTAAGCATCCCTAAGCTAAAACTAAGGTTTAGATAAACTTTTGAAATAGAAATTTTAATATACTATGGAGACATTCACTCTTCTAAAATCTGTTCACTAGTCTAAAACTCTTTTCTAAAACTCAGGACTCTAAAACTGTCAATCAGGAAACAATGACCCTTCTTTTTCTCTTCTTTCACCACCAGCTGTCCCAGCAGTTGCTAGTTCCCTGAGCATTTCTTTTTGTAATCATCAGTATGATGCCTGTTAATCCAGTAATACTTACAGAAAAATATATGCAAATTTATTCCTGATGAGGGCGGCCAACACTAACTTGTAATGCTCTGATGCTGCCCACCTCAGCTCTAAGTAATCATCTGAATATTGAATTTACCAAATGATATTAGAAACATCTGTTTCTAATAACTCTAATATTTATTTCACTCAAAATAGCTCTGGGTGTCTTGTCTTAGCCACCCTTGCTTTCAGTGGTCAGGTCATTTTAGCTTCCACTAATTGCTCTGTTATCTCTGCCTGTCACATCATCTCCAGACAAATGATCCTTTTCTCTGTTCCATCATAATCATTTGCGTGATTTTTGTCCAATTCTTAAGGGTTATTTTTTAACAAAATTTCAGAATGATTGATAGTATCATTTGAAGAGTGACTTTGTCTCCTACATTAGATATTTCTTAATCCTTATAATAAGAATGCAAATATGAAAGAGGACACAAGCTGATTAATTTCCCTCTTCTGTTATTGCTGTATATTTGTGTGCTATATTTCCTAGAAAATGTTTCCTATGTGACAATTAATTCAAAACCATTTTATTTTCTGTTTTGCATTCTTACTAAGACAGTATTGAATTAATATCTCCCCCACCAAATCTCAAATCTATAAAATATTTATATGATATAATATAATAAGAAATTATTTCTTCGGAGTAATTTTTTCTTTCTCATTATTCCTCTGGATTCATTATCAAAAGAGTTCTTTACCTCTATCCTTTTCATGTGCATTTTTTGGTTCTGGGATTGTGTCTGAAAAATGCAGCATTTTAAAAAGCTGAAATACAATAATAAAAACAAAAGTATAGGAAAAGGAAAATCGCATATTTTCAGCACTATGAATAAGTTCTTTCATCTTCACATGGCATAGTTTTAAGCAGATAAAAATTAAAAGGTTTACAATGTATGTGTTACATATACTGACAAGGCATTGACTGACATAATCTATATCAAAATCTGGGGGAACCAACAAGTTATTTGATAAATTTATATAGCAAGACATAATTAGGAAGGACAATCATGCGAGTTCTGATGTAAAAAGTGGAAGGAAACGGTAAGAAACTTAGAAAGAGGAAAATTCACATGGCAAAACATAATAGAGGTAAAGAGGAAAACAAAGATTATGAATAGAGGTGACAGCAGAAAAATAATACAAAGTTTAATAAAGCATTCTAGGTATCACTGTGCAAATCTCACAGTCCTGTAAACCAAAGAAATTAGTTGCTCAGGATTTTGACAATAGTCTTAATTTTATAGCCCATGTCACATCCTCAATATTCATTATTGACTGACTGTAAATCAGTGTATGTGTTTTGTTTGTGTCTGTGTATTTGTGATTCTGTGTATATGTGTGAGAAATAGACAGAAATAGAGACACATTTGAAGAGTTCACAAAGAATTAGAAAAATGTCTACCTCTTCTAAATTTAATTCAGGTGGAATATCTGGATGCTTAAGGAAGGGGTTTATTTTGTTAGAATAGTAATTTCCACAATGCTTTTTAATTTTTTATTTTTAATTATGAGAACAAAGATGCAAAGAAAGAGGACAAGGTAAAGTTACAGTGGAAGGACAATCACCTATAAACAGAATTCTCAGAAGTCCCCTTGCTGATATCTTAACTTTGAACTTTCAGCCAAAGAACATTAAGATAAATAAAACAGAACACATGCTCCACAATGATTTTGAACATGTTAATTCAACAAGTGGAACTTCAATATTTTCGATCTTATAATATATATGAATATGTAACTACTTTTTGAATAATGCTTAACATAAATTGAATAACTTTATAAGTGTTAGCTAGAATTGTGCAGAGTTAGTAGTAGCAAGATATCACTGGGGAAGCCTCAATGAATCTATGCTTAGAACTCATCAGAATTCTTCGCAAATACCCATCTGTAATAACAAACTCTCAATACAGCAGGTACAGAGAAAATACCATGACATAGTAAAGTCCATAAATGACAAATCCACACGTAGCATCATTTCCAAAAATGAGAATCTGAGTGCCTCTCCTCTAAGATGCAAAGCTAGGTAAGAGGCTCATTCTCACTACTTTTATGTAACATTTTACTGAAATTCTTACCCGAACAATTAGGCAATAAAATAAAAAATTATCTGTATCAGAAATAGAGAAATAAAACTGTCACAATTTTCAGATACCATGAGAATATAAATATGTATACATATATATAAATTTATATACATATATGCACCTAAAGACTACAAAAACTATTAAAACAAATATGTACATGATAAAATTTCAAAGTGAAGTATCACTATTTAGATTAGTAGAGGGTGCTTTGGAGATAGTACAGGGGGTAAGGGCACAGGGATGACCTTGGTTTGATCCTGACACTGCATATAGTTCTTGAGCACAACAAGAAGTGATTCTTTGATTCCTGAACACAGAATCAGAAGTAAGCATTGAACACCACTATCCTATATAGTTCAAATACCCGATAAGTTAACATAAATTATCTTTTCTATTTCATAACTACTCTAAAAACTATCATGACAATCTTAATGAGTGAGAGAAGTAGAATGCCTGTCTCAAATACAGGCAGGGATGGAGAAGGAGTGATGGGGAGACATTGGTGTTGAAAATGTTGCACCGGTGAAGGAGGATGTTCTGTTTATGACTGAAACTGAACCATAATCCTGATTTAATCATGGTGCTTAAATAAAAATTTTATATAAAAAGAAGAAAACAAGTTTTAGAAAGAAAAGTTTGAAATTCCACTTAGAGATTTCTTAAAAAGTAAAATACTAGGTAATAAATTTAACCAAGGAAGTAAAAGACATTTACACTAAAATTGTAACATATTTAAAGAAACAAACATGAAAATAAAATTTAAAACTGTCTAATATACTGGAAGGTTCAACATATTTAAAATGTCCCTATCACCCAAACCAATCTCTATAAAATTTTGTGAATATTTTTCATAGAAAAATAATCATGAAATTTTTATGAAACCTCAAAAGCTTTTTAATAAAGAATGAAAAAACTGGAATCATCATATTCCCTTATTTAACAGCAAAACTACTGTACTTTTAAATATATGGTATTGAATAAAGCATAGATATATCAATGAAACAGTATAGAGTACAGAAATGAACTTACACATATAATGTCAAATGATTTATAACAGTAGTACCAGCAATATGGAAAGGAGTGAGGATAGTTTCTTCAATAAATGCTGCTCAGAAAATTGAAAAGCCAGGTGAAATGAATGAAATTGAACCATTCTCTTAAACCACTCACAAATATCAACTCAAAATAGATAAAAGATGTGAACACAAAACCAGAAACCATAAAACCAGAACATATAAACTGAAAAAAAATGGGAACAAGCCACTTAAAATCGATTCTTAGAATGATTTTTCAATTTGATATCGAAATTTTGGGCAAAAAAAGGCAAAAAAACAAATGCATGGAAGTATATAAAATTATAAGGCTTGTATTCTTCAAAGGAAATAATCAAGAAATAGAAACTCAAACTTAATGGGAGAAAATATTTTAGAATTATCGCATATACATAATGTATAACAAATGAAGACAACTTACTAGAAAAACTATAAATAATCCAACTAAAATATGGATCAGCAATCTAAATATTTCCCCCAACGAATACAAGCAAAGAATCAGCAAGATCAATGCAAATAAAACAATGAGGCATAATTTTACACATATTATGGTGGCTGAAAATATGCGGAGAAAGGAAATCTAGGTACAATGTTGGTAGCACGTAAAATAGGAAAAACAGTATAGAATATTTTTCTTCCAATTTGAAAAATGGAACTACCCAATAATTATACTTCTCAGTATTTCTCCAAAAATAAATAGAAAATTCACCAATCAAGCCCACACCATTGGAAAACATGTCAACTGTACAATAAATAATTTGTTTGCAGTCACACTAGGTAATACACAGATTCAGCTGTATGATCAGATGTCACTCCTAGCAGTGCTTGGTCCAGGTAATACTAGGGATAGAATCTGAGCTTCTTACATGCCAACCAAGTTCTCAGTCCATTAATCTGTATATCTAGCTATTGGTCAATAATTTAAGGGAGAAAATTATATTGATTTAATCCTATATTGTCAAATCTGTGAGGAGAATATGAAAGATAAAATTTGAAAAGTTAAAACAAAATATGCCTTGGGATCAAGCTAGAGATTTGACTGCTATTAAAAAATTCTAACTTGGTTTTAAAAGGTCATAGTCTAACTTTAAATATATATATATGTATATATATGATGCTCTCTGATATGTATATACATGTAGGCATACACATGTACATCATATTTTAACTAGGCTTTCAAATATAAATGTCCCATTGGACATGAGCTAATTTTTAAAATAAGCATATAGATTTATAATTTGAAACTTTATAGTACCCATTTTTTCTTCTTACCCAAGTAATATTACTGCTTTATGATAGCTTGCTAAATTTTAATATTATAATCCTAAATTACATCCCCATGATATCCAAAATTTATTTTGATTTCTTGATATTACACATTAAAAGTCATCATAAATTATCTCTTAATTTTTTCACCTTGCATTTTGTTATGTTTTTTATTTCTTCTCTTATCAGTATTTCAAAGTGGGAATATTCATTTTACAAATTGATTTATTGGTAATTATAGCATTCTGGGAATTTTTATACACAAGACAACACTAGACAGCTTAGCTTTTTTATTTATTTCTTTACTAAGACTAAATTTGGCACACCATTTTATAAACTTCTAATGCTTACTAAAGTAGAAAACTATTTTCTGAAATTGCTTATTTCCTTAGATTTTCAATATGGTAAATATATTCACAATCAGTAAATAGCTTTGCAGGCAATATAACCAATGCCAGTCATTCAACACTGTAAAAATTTCTAGAGGGTCAAAGTGATATTTCATCAGATAAGGCATATCCCTTATATGCAGCTGACCTGGGTTTGGACCCTAGCATTATTACATATATTACATATATATACATGTATATATACATGTACAGATATATTACATATATCTACCAAGAGTGGAGCCTGAGTGCACAACCAGGAGTAAGTCCAGAGAATTGCCAGGTGGTAGTCCTAAAAAACAAAAAAAAATGCTTAGAGGAGGAAAAATAATATCCATAGCAAGGGAAATATCTCTAAGGACATGGTTACATGCCAATATTCTGAATTTATCTTCAGTATCCCATTGTCCCAAGTACTGTAGATGGTCTTGGGTCCAGCAGTGACAGGTCAAAGAGTATCTTTGAGAATGAATCCCAGATCCCTGATCACTGCTTGGGAGTACACCAAATACCAAAAAGCACCTAGGATTCTGCTTTGGGACACATTTTTCTTTTGGGGGGCTGCAATCAAATATACTCAGGGGTTTCTGCTGATATTGTACTCACGTATAACTCCTGGATGTGCTCAGAGGACCACATTGAATGCCAAGTATCAAATATGGGTTGGAAGCATGCAAGATAAGCATCCTTTCTACTATAGTATCGCTCTAACCTAGCATACACATTTTTACATGCCAGTTAGTTGGGTTTATTTGTAGATGCTACCTGCTTTAAAAATATTAATACCAATAAAAGTGATTCGTTCTGTCAGTTGTTTTATAACATATTTATTTTACAGATTACAAAGACTTGCTCAGACTATTAATGCTGTCATTTATTATTGACTTTTGAAAATAGTACTACTACCACAACAGGGCTGTATTCTTAGAGAAATATTAGAAATTTGGGGAAATCTGTAGCATGCCAAAACTGGCATATATTTTATATAGATTATAGCTTTCAAAGATTAAACAAAATGTTTTCAAGAGTAAATGAAATAAACGATAAAAATAAGGTTGGTTTTAAGTAGCAATGAGTAAATGTACATATCAAAGTTCATGTGGAATTGATAATAGCCTACCAGAGTAATATTCTGTCTTAAGGACTACAACTTTCCTTGTATTTGTTTTAAAAGCAAGATTATTAACTGATTCTATTCCCAAAGAAATTCACAAAAAGTCCTATATTTTATATTCTCTTTTCTTTTGAGCATTCAGTCTAAAAATTTAAACTCATCAAAGCTAAAAATTTAAACTCATCAAAGCTGTATGTCACCTTGTAAGTCATAGGAAAAGAATAGACGATAGAAGAATAACACAATGAAGTTTCATGAAAAATGACTATGCAATATAGGATATGCAGATTCCAGGATCTTTAACACAGAAACATGATACCAACAACAGAGACAGCGTGGAAAATAAAAGTGAGTTGGCACTACAGACAACGACTTGGATTGGGCAATCTAGTTTGCCTGGAGCCTAGAGCTGGTCTTATGCCAGGAAACTTCAGGGGTTTGATCCCCTTGTATTTAGACCGAGGATTTTCCTTTCCATGTCCCCCATATTTTGGTGGGCCAATGCAAACAAGTATTGCCACTCTAACACCGTTTTTACTGTGCTCCTTTAACTGTTATCCTTAAAAAGAAGCACCCACTTTTGAGACTAACTTAAATTAATACGCATATGCATAGAAATGTAAAGAAGTACTATGCCTTCAATATTTAAGGAGTTACATAAGTTTTATGGCTTTAGAATGCTTGATATGCTGCTAGGAAATATGTATCACAATCTGGGGACTTGAGGGACAAAGTAATTATACATGGGTTCTGTTTTATTTTTCTTAATATTCTTTGGCTGAAAGTTCAATGTTAAGATATCAAAGGGGGACTTATTTGAATTCTGTTTATGGGTAATTGTCCTTCCACTGTAACTTTACCTTGTCCTCTTTCTTTGCATC
>PVKC010008678.1:0-27735 GCA_004027635.1 Crocidura indochinensis
CACCCGGCAGTGCTCAGGGGTTACTCCTGGCTCCATGCTCAGAAATTGCTCCTGGCAGGCACGGGGGACCACATGGGGCACCGGGATTCGAACTGATGACCTTTTGCATGAAAGGCAAACGCCTTACCTCCATGCTATCTCCCGGGCCCCAATATACATTTTCTTTAAATAAATAATTTAAAAAATAAAAAAAAAACAAAAACAAACAAATGAAAAAATTAGAGACATACTTTCAGAATCATTAAATATATTTTCTCCATACCACGGATAGTTTTCTCAGAGATGCCTGTCATTCCATTAGCTGGTATTTCAATGATTGCGTGAATTGATGTGCATTTTTCACCACGTTCCTGAAACATCAGAGACTGTGGACAGAGAGCAGAGACATAATGGTCTTTATTCATTTGGATAAGAAACAGGCTCATGGAATGCAATGTGTCTACTCAAGGCATTTTGTACATTTCTCTCTCCCTTCAGTACCTGGGTGCCTTGCACTGATAAAGGTTGCTTTTATGGTTGAAAGGTAAAATGAAATATACCAGATGTCTTCTCACAAATAACATGGAAGGTACAATGCATCTGTTCATATGGATTGAAAATTAGTTGTAATGTCAAGAAAACATTATTATACCTGGCTGAAATTGGAACATTACAAATAAAGTAAGTTTCTTCCCCTTCTTGGAAGTGACACATTTATTTATAATTATCCCCAACATTGTTTAATATTCCAAATTCTGACCTTTTTAAAAAACCAGCATTATACATACAGATAAAATTCCCCAAACTCTATCCAGTGTGCCTATTCTGATGAGTACCATGGTATTTTGTTTAATGAGAAAAAACTTACCAGGCCATTGTAATTTGGTTTCTGCACAGACAACCCCTTTGGTATGAGTCTCAGAGCAGCCAAAGAGCAAGGGGTCCTGCTAATAATCATCCACTTTCAAGACCTCAAGTTCCAGACAACAATAAGGATCTTTATAAATAAGAATATATGGAAATTCCATGGACAGTAAGTTACTAGAAAATCCACTTTCTTACTACCCCCTCCAGGTATATGCAAATGATTGTCATGCACAACAAACAGTGCAAAATGAACTCTAAGAATTCACATTGAGCCAGAGGGATAGTACAGAGGATAAAGTGCTGGCCTTGCACATGTTAGACTCAGGTTTGGTTGACAACAATGAGCACTGCCAGGAGTGAACACTGAACTCAGAACCAGGAGTTAGCCCTGTGCACACTGATGTGGCCAACAATCAAGCCAAAATAAAGCAAAACAAAAATAATGAATCCAAATTCTAAAAGTGCTCAAGAACTGATTATCAGGAGAAAAAAAAATGAAGTGAGATAGCACTTCATACCAATGAGAATGGCTTTTATTTTAGAAGACAGGAAGCAGGTATCCATGGGATGGGGACCTCATCACCATTAGGTTCAACTATGTTTTCTGGTTGAACCTTTATGGAATTGGAATGATATGGAAAGTTGTCAAAAAAAATTAAAACCTCTATGGTTTGGTGCGTTTTCAAAAGAACATTTTTTTTAAATAGGACTTGGGGCCAGCGCGGTGGTGCCAGAGTAAGGTGTCTGCCTTGTCAGCGCTAGTTTAGGACAGACCGCTGTTTGTCCCCCAGTGTCCCATATGGTCCCCCAAGCCAGGAGCGACTTCTGAGCGCACAACCAGGAGTAACCCCTGAGCATCACCGGGTATGGCCCAAAAACCAAAAAATAAAAAAATTAATTAATTAAAAAAATAGGACTTTGTATAATCCAGCAATCTTAGTCCTTGAAATATATCCAAGAACACAAAACAGACATGTGAAGCTATCTGCACACTTACATTTGTTACAACCACTATCTAGAATAGCAAGGACTAGAAACAACCTATCCATGAGTGATAAGGGCCTGTGGTCAGGATTCACAGTGGAAGATTCCTCACTATAAGGAAAGAGTCTTACCTTTAGCTACAACTTGAGTGGATCTTGAAGTATTCTTTTCAGTAAAATTAGTAAGAGAAAAACATATAAAAAATTAGCAAAAGATGGAGATTATATTGTATGCCAGAAGCACATTATATAATGTAAATCCTATTATAACCAAGTTATAATATATTATTATATATAACATGTTATATATAATAATATAATAATATTACTATATTATATATTATGATATATATTATAATAACAATTTTCAAGTGGATAAACTTATAAAATTCAAAATGATTTTAACTGAGTGTCAAAAGGATATCACAAGGTCTTTTACTGAAAGCATGACCATGACCATTTCAGTATCCGTTTCCTAAAATGTATGAAACAAGCACAGTGTTCATAGTTATAGATGGGGTATTTTGAAGACTACTATGAACCAGGCATTGTTTTAAGTGTTTATAAGGAGTCCTTTTAAAAATATAGGAGAAGCAGGAAAACAGTATGGCTTACATCTTACCATTTGAGCACTAAATATACTACTCAACCAACTCAACATTGACAGGGATAGCTCTGAAATTTTAGCACAAGTATCCAAAAACCATCTCTACAAAAACTGCAGGAAGTAGCTCTAAATCCTCTCCTAACATAGACACATATATTCTTATATATATACATTCACATACATGCATGTATACATTCACACCTGTTACCTCTCCCCCAAATTCTTGCCTATTTTACCTGTAGAGTGAGACCTTTCCACAGTAGGGAGGGGGCTGTAGTTGGTAATTACAGTGGCCTGGGGGAGGGGTGAGACTAAGCAGCAGGAAGAAGTGGCAGGTAGAAAGGAGACACAAGTTGGGTGCAGAGAGGCTGGTTAGCTTAGAGGCCATGCGAGGAATGCATATGTACATGGCTGGATTAATAAAGCTGAATGACTCCTGAAACTTACCCTGATACCTACAGACCCGCCAGGCCGTAGGGCCTGCAGGTTCCAGGTCAGACTGAGAAAGGCCTTACCATCCATCAATCCATCCATACTAGGACTTTATAATTAATAATTAATACAACATATTGGTGCCCGGACATGGACTTGAACTCTAGACCCTAGAAGACTTCAATGATGGTGAGATTCCTGGCCTTGTCGTTAATCTTGGCTCTTTTCAGCTGGAGTGAGACTGGAGAGCCCAAAGGGTTGGACCACGTGGTGCCTGACCTAAACATGGTAAACATGGTGGAGACGCCTTCTGGCGGCAGATTTGAAAAGGGGTAGCTGAAAGCTTGGATCAGCTTCACAAAGGTTCAGGCAACTGACTTTTCTTCCGTGAAAAGTGCTTTTTCCAAGGACCTTGGCCTCCCAATTTGCAGAAACTTATAGAGGCCACTGGTAGAAAAAAGACCAGAAAGAAAAGGTGTCATTGATGGTGGACTGGTATCTGGATGAGATCAAAAGCCCCCCGGCATGGATTTCAGCTTTGGAAATTTCGGACTCTCAGGCTCAAACTACCTTAACTGCTTTAAACTCCCAGATGCACAGCAGCAGCGACAAAGAGCTATGCTTCCTGCAGACAACCACCACTGTCCTCCAATATGATCTTCCCCAAGGAGTGGAGAGGTGGCAGCAGTGGTGGCAGCATCGAGAGGCAACTGACCACTTCCTCCTCCCTGCAGACGGGCAAGTGGAACTGTGTAGTGGCTCCAGCCTGGGATGGCCCACGGGGCCTGAGATTCCATGGAGCTAAAGCCACCTGGCCAGCCAGCACACCCTTGGGAGTCACCCACAGCTTATCGGTGTCTGGACAAACATGATGATGGTGATGAAAAAAAGGAAGGAAAAGGAGAGAAAACAGAAGCCAGTGAAGCCCAACTGAGAAGCTGATTTTTTTTTTTTTTTTTTTTTTTTGGTTTTTGAGCCACACCCGGTGATGCTCAGAGGTTACCTCTGGCTATTCGCTCAGAAGTCGCTCCTGGCTTGGGGGACCATATGGGGAACTGGGGGATCGAACCGTGGTCCGTTCTAGGTTAGCGCAGGCAAGGCAGCGCCTTACCTCCAGCGCCACCGCCCGGCCCCGAGAAGCTGATTTTTAAAACCTCCTGGTTTTGACTGTTTCAGGTTATCTCTTAATCCTAGTTGTATCATTGTCTTGCTGGTTAAAATGTGTTTAATAGTTTTTCCTAATGAATATTTTAACTGCTCAAAATTTATGGTGTATCTTAATGTAGTAGCCTGTTTACAAACTGTATTTTTGCAGAAATGTTCTTAAAATTTTGTTTAGGAAAGTTTAATGAAAGAAACTAAGGATGTTTCAGTATAAAAGTGCTTGATTAAATAGCATTAAGAATTTTAAACTAAAGGCGTATTTGCAGAAAAGTTCTATTTATGGAAAAGGCTGATATTTTAATTATACACCTTAAACTTTGTCCCTTGGGGAATATTAGGGTTCCTGCCTTTGGCTGGTGGAGATCAAGAAAACAAAAGCTTTGTAACCTTGTCTTATTTTTTTCTTTTCTTTGTGTGTGTGTGTGTGTGTGTGTGTGTGTGTGTGTGTGTGTATGTGTGTATGTTTTGAAACAAAGAACCTAGAGCTATTACCCCTCCCCCAAGTTACTGCCTATCTTACCTGGATAGTGAGAGCCTCTGACAGTGACAGCGACAGCAGAGTGGCCAGGGAGAGGGGTGGAAATAGCCTCAGCAAGGAATATGGGGTGGGGGGAGAGAAGTGAGAGAGAGTGAGGAGGAGATGAGAGAGAAGAAAAAAAGAGGAGAGAGGAGAGAAGAGAGAGAAAAGAGAGAAGAGAGAGATCAGAGATAGCATGGATGCAGAGGAGCAAGAAAGAGGCTGTTTAGCTTAAAAGCCATGTAAGATATGCACCTGGCAGTTAGGGTCTTGTAACAAATAAAGTTGATGCCTCCTGAAACTTCATCTGACTGCCTATGGATCATTTCTTCACCATCACCCTGATATATACAGACATACCTGGCTGTAGGGACTGCAGGCATCGTGCTGGGCCGAGAAAGGCTTCTCCATCCATCCATCCACTACTAGGACTTTATAATTAATAATTAATACAACACACACCTTCTCTAGAGTGGGTACAATAAGTTGCCAAATTATTTTGCAAATTGTGCCATAGGCCAAGAACTCAGGGAAGTGTGAGAGATACGCAGCATTCCCACTTTCTGCTGCAATTTGGGTCAAGGCATCTGTGTCATTTATTCTGATGACCACAGATGTCATCATTTAATTGAAGGAGTCTTCCAGACTTACCCTGATCTTAGTATTTCCAAGAAGTCTTCTTGTCCCTTTCAGTTGACTTGAACTTCTCCTGCCCTCTCTCTTCTGGACACTCAGCTGTCTTCCCCAATTTACCACTTCATTTGACCCACTCCAGCTTCTTCTCTTGTTTTGCAAATCAATGTGCTCTCAAGTCTTGAATACTTCGGTCTTTCAATGCAAATATATACCACTTGAAACACCAAAAAGTTAACATTGCTTATCTTATGAATAAAGCCAAGGCCACACAGAACAATAGAAGGATAATGAAAATCTCTCAAATGGACTTGCCTGCAGGAAATTGAGCCAACACAGGAGCAAACCAGAAGGGTGCAGGCAAGCTGTGTCTTCTCATTCATCCCAGTTAGTAGCTGAGCTTGGGTCAAGGTCTATGTCATTAATCAATGGCTTGCTGACTCAATTCTAGAAGACAATTCAGACCCACCCATTGAAATAATGAATCACCTGTCATACAAATGTTGGGGCAGGATAATTTCTCCCGTGGCCACTATTCTTCCTGACAGTGGTCATAAAACTCAAGGGTCCAGACCTGGTTTTCTGCTGTCTGACTTCGAAGATGGAGACAAGCCTCCATCGCTGTGGGAGCAGAGGACAGACATGATTAGTTACAGCTGAGTCACAAGTTGAAGATCTCATCTGTCTCCTAGCAATGCAATTAGAGAAGAATAATGAGGCAAAGATGAAAAGTCCTCAGGGAAAGAGATTGAACTTGCATATTCCCTTCATCATAGTGCCTATATCGATAATTCTATATAGGAAGCCAGTGTGGATGCTTTTAAAGAAGGTATTAGACCAATGGGATGGGAAGCTGAGAGAGGGGTTTGGATTTGTGAGTGCAGTGGTATGTCCTTTTCCTAGTGTGCTAAGGGTCCTTGGTTAGTCCTTGTGCAAGGGGATATATCACCAACAGTTTTGATCCCGTTTATGAGTCTGCTGGGGGTCTCAACTCTGCCGCACCTTTTGCCCCAATATGTTCAAGTTAATCCTGGGTGCTTATGAACATGCACATATTTGAAAAATAAGATCTTTGAAAATATCCTCAAAAAATAGTGAATCTGTAGGGTGAACCTCAAATATAATGGTGGTCTTATAAGTAGAGAGAAATTTGGACCAAGGGGTTCACATGTGCCCCCAAGTCCATGAGAATGCCAATAGAAATTAAATAACATAAGCACAACCCACAATGCTTGAACTACTACTGGGTGAAGGAGGAGGAGGAAGAGGAGAGGTGAAGGTCCCTTCTCTGGAACTTTCAAGGAAAATCTTCCTTGCACCACCTTTGCGTTGCACTTATGGTTCCCTGTACTCAGAATCATTTTCCTCCACAGCAAAATTTCAATGTTGGAAGCCAGTTTGCTGTAATTTTTATGGTTATAGATGCAAAAACAATGTGGACATCTGTGTCGAGAGTCACCAACTTAGACTGCCTCAGGTATGGGGTAGTGGGTGGAGCTAACGACCTAGCAGGTGACTGGACACTGAGATTATAACTCATCTGAGACTTCTAACAAAGCTTATCTCAGGATCCAATCATCAGAGCTTCTCTGGGGGGTTAAACCTCATTACCTAGCACATTTCAGCTTGTCCTGAAGGAGAGGCTGGGTTGCTTGGGTCCTTCTCCTTCATAGTATGGGAAATAAAGGAAAACTGAGGAGTAAAAAACAACTGACAAGGACTTAAGATCATCGAAGACAGAAAAACAAGATTCATGGTCACAAGAAAAGGTGAAAACAAGGTAGAGAAGATTTGTGGGTATAGAGGTACCCCAATCACTAACACGTAGAAACTGAAGCAAAACAATTAGTTTAGTGTCAGATCCTTTGTTCTTCAAAGCCACATCAGCCTTCACTGCAATTTTTCTTGTGCAAACCCATTTGCTTGCTGTCTGATTTGTTTCCCATTTTGAACAATGAGAGTATCTTTTGTTCAGGATCAAGAGTTCAGGACCAAGGTCACCTGAACTTCTGTTTCTTGTTAATTAACTCCTTGTTCTCCCACTCAATTTGACTGCGATCTCAATTCCTTAACTCTTCTTAACCACAGTCAATGGAGCAATAACCATGTGATGTGTCTGGCATGTGTTTCCCTTCTTTCAGGAACTCCCACTGATGCCATATACCCCCCACTTGATTTCTCTCCTCAACAGACGTTCAGTGGAGGTGCAGGTGCAGTGCAGTGGGGTTCCGTTCTTGATGACTTAATGGGCCCAGGGAAGAACCCTTATTCTGCCTGTAGTGGACAGACATCTGAGGATCAGTCTGCAGTGAGGGTGGAGCATGGTGCATGCTCATCTCTGTAACTGTTACGTAGCACCAGGGAAAGCTGTTCAGCTGAAGTGGGGGAGGGATCCACATGGAGGCTGAGTTCCATTATGCTACAAAGATTTTGCTGAAACTGTTGCATATGATGATGTGACAGGCAGGCAGAGGGCTCGTGAGGCCAATTACTCAGGGAAAGAAGCTGGGAATGGTTGGGCTGTGATGCTTTGAATCAGGTGTCTCAAACTCAAGTCCGCAAGCCGCAAATGGCCCTCCGTACAACATTTTGTGACCCTGCCCTAGAGGAATCTTTTTTTGTTTTGTTTTGTATTAGTTGTTTGGGTCACACCCCTTAATGTTCAAGGCTTACTAGGATCAACTCGACTTTGCCTCCTGCGGCCCACAGGTAAATTGAATTTGAGACCCCTGTCCCCTGTTGAACAGTTATTTCGGAAAGAAACTAATAGTCAACAACTGGTTGCAAGGAGAAATACAAAAACCTGGAGTCCAGAAACCTTTATGGACATAGTAGGATCAACGATTCTTAAGTCCAACCAATAGGAAGCACAGCTCGAAAAGGATTTGAAAGACAGAAAAGGCAAATAAGAACTTCATTGTGCAGCAGATACCCCAAATATCTGTTTCAGATTGCATCAAAAAAGACAGATGTCTTTCTGTGAACGACTGAAAGACAGAAAGATGTCTCTTTCTGTGTTGAAAGAGACAGAAATTAAAGATGTATCATGCACTCAATGAAATATATGGCAATTATCTTTGTTCTGTGTGTGTGTATGTGTGTGTGCGCGTGTGTGTGTGGTGTATGTTAGGAATCAATCGTGCCTCACACACAGCAAGTATACACTGTAATACTGATTTGTACCCCTGATCTGGCTGCCTATTTTTTGTTGGCGTGTGACATCAGCTTTAAGTAAATAGACTAAGAGTTCAAATGATTTCACAAATTCTATGCACACAGAAATCATTTCCTGTTGGAAAACCAGCTTTCCCTCCTCAGGATCCCAGTCTTTCCCCCACCCCATACAGGAAGTAACCAGTGGTAGAAGTTGATATCAATTAAGGCAAGCCTGTCTTCCACAGCCAGGACAAGGGAATAGAAAAAGGAAGTGATGGGAAGAAATGGGGGAGCATCTCAGAGAGACCATCGCGTTGCCATATACAGTATGGATCATGGTGAAGTCCTCACTGTTGAGGGACACAGCAGTGCTACTTTCTCCTCTCTTCTTCAGGATTCATCTTCTCTTCTCAGTACTTCGCCTGACTTGCCCTCCACCATGGCACTTTGGAGAAACCTAGTGATGGGAATTCTGGGCATATGTGTGTGTACAGAAACATATATAAGCATATGTATACAATAACATTGAAACATAATTACATATATCATATATAATACAATAACACTAAAAATATGAGATCTAAGCTACAACCATAATATCTTTGTAAAGTACTGATCATAGAAGGTGGAAAATGGAGATGTGTGGATGGAGTATCTGAACACTGGCAGAAGGAAGTTGACATGTAGGAAATTGGTGATGATATATATGCTAAAACTCAACTATCAGTCAACTATCAGTCATGTTTTTTAGTCAAATAAAAATTCTGTAATTAAAAAAGGTCCCACAGGAGACTGGACACAATTTGAACAACAAATGAGTCCATCAGAAGAAATGGGTGAGAAATTCCTCCAGCTGACATGATAAGAATGTGACATAACAGCTGAAGAAAGAAAGCAAAGGTCAGGTACAGTGGGTAGAAACAAGATGCAGTGGGCAGTCTAGGGTGATCTTCTGGAGACAGAACAGGGGGAGGAGGACCGCTCAAGAATGTAGGTAGTATCTTCATAAAGTGAAGGACAGACAGCATTTTAATGTACCTCAAAGCTTAGTAAGAGCAATCTTTTCCAAAGTAGCACCAAGATACATGTAATCAAACTCATAAAATGAGAATCTATTGTTTTTTTGATGTCTAGAGAGCAATAGGCAATAAAAATAAAATTTAATCGTTATAAATAACAACTAAAAGAGGAGAAACATCCTGACAGGAGTAACTGGGATCAGGGTTCTAATTTTAGTACAATTGGCGGGAGTATTCAGGACTTTGCAGATAATTTAGAAATCAAAACTCACATTAGAGAAGTGATGCAACCATATTAATGAAACACAATAAAATTTTTATCGCATAATATGTTCTATGCAACAAAATAATATTTCTTAGCCTATCTTAGCTGACCAAATATTGTAAATTCTGGAGAAAGTATCCAAATAAATTTATCAGAAACTACAAAACAAAATATAGATTTATAGAACCCTCAAATGGTCTGGGAGAGACAAACTTGAATTATTTCATAAGCTTTGGATTATGAAATAAATGAAAATGAAGAATTATTTATAACAAAATGACCATAATTTACTAAAACTATGAGATAAAATCCAAGTGGCATTCAGGGGGAAATTTACAGCAGTAAATATAATACATATAAAAGCATTAATAGTTTGAGACATCATGAAATCTTTCCAAGATGTTGGAAAAGGAGCAATCTTTCACTAAGGGAGATAAAAACGGGAAATAATGAGGTCCAGCGAGACAGCATAGTCGTCAATAAGGCCAACCCAGGCTCAACCACAATACACCATACTGGTCCCTGTGTGTGGCCAGGAGTGAGCCCTGAGCACAGAGCCAGGAGTCAACTCTGAGAACAGTCAGGTATAACACACCCCCAAAAATAAACAAATAAAAACCCCTAACACAAAAATGAAACACAGTAAAAATAAAAATTAAAATAATTTAATAAAAATGATGACTAAAATTGCTATTATTTTTATAAATCAATTTTTATTTACAAGTAACAATTACCATCATTACTTCTTGTAGGAGTGATCAGTCTGATCTTTAACTTTAACTTTAGCTGATTTTTTAACTTTCATGAAGCCATCCTTATTTTTGTTCATTTTCCTTCTCTGAGACATTGCTTGATTCTCTCTGCACCCACACACATATTGGGGTTGGAAATCAGTCCCCCCTCTCTCAAGCAGCATCTCGAGCGTTTCCAAGAGATGAGGAGTCATGAAGATTTGTAAATATGATTTATTCTGATGCTGATTGGCACCAAGGCCAGTGCCCAGAGAAGAACCTCAGAGCAAAGACCCTGAAACACAAAACTCACACGTTTTTATACAGTAAAGCTACAGTGTTTTACCCCCTGCCACAGACAAAGCCTGGTACTTATCTTAGAATAACATAGGCCTCCTAACTCAGGAGAACATTTGTTCCACAAAAGTTAACAGTGGGGGGTGGTTACATTTTATTATGCAGGGTAAATCTTACACCTAGGGGTGCATTCCTACCCTAAAGAATGGGGGATAGCTAGCTTACACCTAGGGTTGCATTCCTACCCTAAAGAATGGGGGGTAGCTAGCTTACTTTAATCTTATTAGGAGTGAGCTCCTAAGATAGGCCATGTTCGAATTGAGGCCTTTTGTTATTTCTGACTTGTGACTGCTTTTAAAAGGAAAGAAAACTCTTAACCCAAAAAGAACTTTTTATAGGAAAAATCTCCTTTCCTTTTCATTTTCTTATAGGAAAATCACCTTTCCTTTTCAACATGTGCCTCCCCTTCGGTTGACCTCTCACCAGGAGTCAATTTGGTGGCAAGTTTCCTTTCACTGTTGGGTACCAGACATAGAAAGTCACATTTGATTGTGTCCTGTCCACCACTCTGAGATCCTGCCAGCTAGCAACTTGAACAAGAATAATCAGCAACTTTATTTTTAAATTGATGACAGTTTTTCTAAAATAATAAGCAGAACTCTGAAAATGTCCACAGAGAAGTTTAAGCTACAACATTGAATGAACAGGGAAAAAAAGTATAATTTGGGTTTTTTCTGGAATTAATGACTTTAGAATACATTCTTTCTATAGAAACTAATTTTTCAGTTGGGCACTGGTGTTTAATTGCTATTGACTTTGAGAACAATAACAAAAAAGACTTCATTGAGTTACAATAGTGAGAAAAGAGAGAAAGCCAAAAATAAAAACCTCAAAATTCTTTCCCCCAAAATGAATTATTTCTATTCCCAAAGTTTATTTTTTTTTTCTCATTATCTTGCTTCTGCTAGACCTATAGGTCATGGTTGTCTCTTCTAGAGAGGATGTTTGGTCAAAGTGTTTTCTTATATGCCTTAAGTGTTGATATATATTCTCCTATTATTAATTAACTCTCTTTAACTTTATCATTGTGAGGGGCAGTTCTAGTTCAGTACAGAAATAGGCCTAATTCTCAGAGTTATGAACCTTAAAAAATCACACACTGTAAGGAATTTCACATCCTGCCAAATTGTTCTTTCAGGTGATACACAAACGCCTGATCCCACATGTTTTCATTGCAGGTAGAGCGTTAACAAGTGTCCAGGAAAACCAGGGAGTTTTCTGGAGGTGACGGGAAGGGAGGTTTACGTACAGAGAATCAACAGTTACCTGGCAATCCTTGGAGGTGTGGGGGTGAGGATCAGGTTCCAGTCACGCACTGTGTTGTGGAAGGTGCTCTGGTTGATAGGGTAACGTGGCAGAGCAGACCTGAGAGTGCACTGCTCACTTCCCCTGGAGCAGGAAGCCCCTGAGTTAACCCTACCCTCTCTATTCAGCAAAATCTGGTGCTCAACCACATGGTAGTTAGGCAGCGGGACCAAGACAGGTTCTTCCAGAAACAGAATCAAGAGGATTAAGCAGATATAGAAGCTTTGTCCATTATCTGTGTTGGATTTCTCCAGGGCAAATGAGAACTGGAGCAGGAACTAGGCCTGTGGACCCTTGATAGTGTCAGAGATTTGTCTCTGCAAAGGAGAATTTGACTCTTCTTTTCCCTTTGGCTTCCTTCATGCTGTAGGAGGAAGAAGAGGAGGAAAAGGAATAAAGGGAAGAGGAGGAGAAAGAGAAATAAATAAATCCAGTGCTACACACCCAAAATCAAGGCCCTGGGATAGTTCCAAATAACTAATATCTGAGAAGTTGCTTTTCTCCTACCATTAGCTGACATCTTAGGGGACAGTCAGAGAATTATTGTTTTTGATATTGATCTTATTTTTTTAATTTCCAATAAAGGAGCCAAAAGGAAGTTTGGCTTTGCAATATTTCCCAACTGTGCTCAAATGGTCAGGAAGGAAAGCTTGCTTCTGTGGATGGACAATTTTCTGAACTTAATCTAATAAAAGAACCTATCAGCAGGCAAGTGTATGTTCATACAGAGAAGGTGTGGAAATATTCATCAGTGCCTTCTGAAATCTACAGACCCTGTCTCCCCACAGCAGAGAAATGGGATAATGGTCAGGGACAGAAGATGCAGTGATTAACTGGCTGAAGGAAGTGATTAACATTTGGTCTTTCTCCATCTAGGATTATGGTAGCACCTCCAACCCCATCACCCATCCACCTTACCTGATATAGTGAGACATTTAAATAAGGTCAAATAAAATGCACACATATATGTTGTGGATATAAAAGACCTGCTATTTGCTAGATATTAGTTAATATTCAAAGTGTGCATTACTCTGAACTCAACCATTTTCCTTTTGTTTGTGAACAAGGACTTCCAAGCAGTACTCAGGGAACCCAGTAGACACTTATGGAGATGCTAGTCAAAAAGATCACCAGGGTCATCCTAACACTGCTTGGGAGTCTCCAACCTAGAGCTCTGATCTCTCCTCATATCCAACCTTCAATTCTCTTTAGACCAAATTATTTCTTCCTTAGATTTTTGCATCCTCTCAAAACCCATTCATAGCTTTCAGATATGTCCATCAAAACTGTACATTCTTCTTGTCATTCTTACTCGGTGAAAGTCAAAGTTGCTTCTGTCTCCCACATGTTAGCACATTCCTCAAGAACAGTAATGCAAGAAAAGCTGCCTCTGTAGAAGCTTTGGGCATGTGTTGAGGCAAGAAGTAGTCAAGGCTCTCAGAAGTCTGGTTTCTCTTCCTTCTTTGTAGCTGAAATGGCCCCGAAGTTGCCTTTGTAAAGCTCTTCCTTGCCGCAGGCACCTATTTGCTGTCTTTGTGCTAAATCATTTATTTCCGTGCTTAAGTGAGTCAGTGCCTAGGAAGCATGTTTTTTAAGAGTGAGTGAATAATGTGGGGGTGTGATTCCTATCATAGTTATCATTGTGCGTGGATAGAGTAATCTTTCCAAATTTTGATAGGTGGTTTTCATTCTTATTTTATCCCTCAGTCACTTTCTCATGATCATCAGTCCCCATTATACTCTCTCAAATAAAATGAAATTGCCAACATAGGTAAGCTCATTGTACTATTTATATTCAGAAGGTTCTAGATTTAGAAGTCTAATTCCTTATACAACTTTTCAACCAACTGTACATACATGCTATCCTATATTTTAGGATATGTCATATTGTGAGAATAGAGACATTCAGTCCACATAACAAATTGTCTTAAAACAGAGAATCCATAAATACGTGGGTGACATTTCACTGGCAACTTTAAGAGGAAGTTGTAGAGTTATTTATTGTAGGAGACATAATTGTGAGACTGATTCATAGTTGGTTGCTCAATGATAATTGCCAAATATTTGTTAGTATCATTCATGGAAGAAACTTCATATAATCTCATCCAACAATTAGTCTTTGAATATATAATTTGGATCTTTTAACTTAAGAATCAAGTGCCTTTTTTTATAATGCTTTATATATTATGAGAACAAGATGTAATATCACAAGATATTATTAACTCTAGCAATCATTTTAAGAGTCATTCATGTTATTTTGGTTGATTCTAAGTTGTCACTTTAGTTTCCATAAGGTTCATGCAATGAGCTCAAATTTTATTGGAATATAGGCCAGTTTCCTTCAATGTTGTACATTAAGTTTCTCAAATGTGGTTTTAAATCTGATCATTATTAGATATGTTCAAGAATCTCTGAAAGAGGGCTTGATATTTTTTTAGAAAAAGTTTCTGATTGAATGGACCCAGGGAATCAATACTGGGGTTAACTGTGCTGAATTCTGGCATCAAGTTGAGTCTCTAAGCAAATGTTGTGCATCTGTGTGCCAGACAGATTACCATGGCATGTTGGATGCTATCAAGGCTTGTCCATTGGGTAACATCTCTTTATTTCTCTCATCTCTGTGTGGGCAACAAAGGCTGCAGTGTAAAAGCTCTACATGCTAAGAGAATAAGACTGTGAGGGTGTCTTAACACATTATATCAGATTTGAACTCTGTTCATGGGATGCACATTCAAAAAGGGACTCTACCTGAAGTTCTCGTACATGAGAGAGGGAGGAGTGAGGAATGTGCTGCTGGTAGAGAACCAAATAAAAATGCAGGGTATGTGCCTAGGAAGTATTGGACAGAAACTCAATCATGAACTGCTTTGTAACTCTGGGGGAAAAACACGCAGCTGTATTATGAACAGTCTTGTAAACCACAGTTTAAATAAAGTTATTTTTTAAAAATCTAATAAAAAGTTACTCTATATTTCAAAATCCAGGTCTTCAGCAATGTTAAATCTTAGTTCCCTAAGTCAATCTGTCTTCTAGAAAATGACCTGATTCTTAAAGGTAGTGCTGAATAGAATCTCTCCTCAGTCTTTTCCTTCTCCATCTTAGACTTCATCAATGTGTTCATAAGAAGCAAAGAGAAGGTGAGGGGATTTTTTCATTCAACAAACAGGTCTTGTATTTCTAGATATGTTGACATTGGATCTAGCTTGGTGCACATCGATAAAAATCCCTCCTCCTTCTTGGAGGAAGCTCCCAATAAATAATGAGCTTGCTAAGCACAAACACCACATCATGCTGGGATGATCAATGTTCAGGGAGTGAGGGGAATAGAAAATAGAAACCTGGGAGTTGACAGGATAATTCAGCATCACTTTCACCAAGGCTGAGAGGCAGAGAGGCAAGAGAAAAATGGTGATGGTATGTGGTAGTCACAAGCCTATTTGGGAAGGCAACTCCAGGACTAGAGAACAGAGCATGAACTAGATATTATATTTGCCTGGTATATGGGATGAGCTCGAGGAGGCCTGCTGTATGGGAAGGTGGAAGGAGAAAAGAGGCTATCATGAATTCTCTATTCTTTCACACAAGGTTACCTTGCTAAGACTTTTCTGCTTTTGATCACCATAAAGCCACTGAGGGGTAGGAATGAGGGATGAAGGCTATCTTATTTTTAATAAGCATCACAGGATATTGGGTTGAAATTAGTACATTGAAATTAGAATTTAGAGGAAAAGTAGTTAAGAGAGAGTGTCAACTGGAAATTCTTTTGGACCACAAGAAAACTTAATATCATTATTCAATATTATCATATGTTTACATATTTAAGATATATACATATATATGTTCAGAAAATAACCAGAAATTTGAGAATAACAAAAAAGAAATTCATACTTGGAAAGAAGGAAAATAGCATTTTCAAATTATTTGAAAAATATATATATCAATATATATCAATATATATATCTATATATATATATACCTATTAATCCCCAAAGCTTCCATTAAAATCTATTAGAAGCAATATGTGAGTAAAATAGAGTGGCAGGCAGTAAAACCCATATTAAAAAATACTGCTGCATGCAGCCAACCCAAGTTCAATCCTGGCATCCCATAGGGTTCCCATTCTAATGAACTTTTTGTTTGGGATTCCATGGTGGGCCCACTGAGAGAATTGGGGAACGAACTCTCATAAGAGGAGAAAGACTCATGGGGCTGGTGCAGTGGCACAAGGGGCAAGGTGTTTGCCTTGCGGGCGCTAGCCTAGAATGGACCATGGTTCTATCCCCTGGAGTCCCATATGGTTTCTCAAACCAGGAGCAATTTCTCAGCGCATAGCTAGGAGTAACCCCTGAGTGTCACTTCCCGCCCCCCCCCCCAAAAAAAAGAGGAGAAAGACTCACCTCTAGTGCTCTGATTGTTAGAGTTTCCAGGCAGAGGCCAGAAAAGAGCCAGTTTTGGGTTCTTTAGGTTTCGGAGAACTGCATTAGTCAGTGAGCCATGGTGGGAAGTGACCAAGGTGTCTGATGCATCTCTATCCACTTAGTTTTGAAAACCAAAAAATTTGAGTGTGGAAATTTGACTTTCAAAATCTTAGGCTTCTCCACAGACTACCAGTATGAGATTATATTTTTGTGGAAAGATTTAGTATTAAAAATAACCTACTGCTCCATTTAATCCTGAATTTGTCTTTCTTTTTCTTTTTCTGCCTTATATAGTGTTTATTAAAGTGAACTAAAATCCCAGGGGTGTGACCCAGCCATGGTTAGACCATTGTGAAAAATTGTCTTCAATTAATACCTCCTCTTCTGACTTTGTCTACACTGCATTTGCATGCAAGTCTCTTTGGGCCTTGCTGAGGCTTTTCAAATGAGTTCCAAAATCTTTTGGTCAGAGATTGTTTATTTTTGTTGTTTTTTGGGCCACATATAGCAGTGATTAGAGGTTACTTTGGGCTCTGCATTCAGGAATCACTGCTTGCAGGCTCAGGAAACCATAATTGGTCCTGGGGATTAAACATGGGTTGACCCTGAGCAAGGCAAAATACTCTCCACTGTGCTATTGCTAGGTCCCTGGTCCAAGATTTGGAAGTCAATATGATGAACAATTAAATTTCTATCTTTCGGGGCCGGAGAGATAGCATGGAGGTAAGCCTTGCATGCAGAAGGTCGGTGGTTCGAATCCCGGCGTCCAATATGGATGGTCCCCTGAGCCTGCCAGGAGCGATTTCTGAGCATAAAGCCAGGAGTAATCCCTGAGCACTGCCGGGTGTGACCCCAAAACAAAAACAAACCAAAAAAATCTCTATCTTTCCTGGAAACAATAAGCAATAAGTGTGGTATGAAGCCCTTTCGATGGAGGAACTTGTGGGAGTGCAGGAAAAACGCTAGACTCAATTCTGCTAATCTGATTTTATTCCATCAGGACTGACAACCTACCTACAAAGTATTTGGAAATGTGTGCAGAGCAGCTCTGGAACCCCAATTCATTTTCCAGTGAATATGTAACTGGTGTTTTTTGTGCTTGGGCAGGTAAAGCTACATCCTCCAGAACAGCCATCTCTCACAAGGCAACCTGGGCTCTTCCACAAGGCTCAGTGCTGGGACCCTGCAGGTATCAGTTTGCTTTGTTGTATGTGTGGAGTTTACGTTGTGATTACCAACGAGAAACATTCATTTTATGCTTCCACCATTATCATTAATTAAGAACAATTATTTAGGAAAAAATAGACTAACTCCAAAGAAAATGTTTTTTTTTTTCTATTTCAATTGGATGTCCCTTATGCCTTGATAACTGCAACCTTGATGACTCTTGATAAGAGCAATTATTTAGGGAAAAAATCACCAACTCCAAAGAAAATGTCTTTCTTTATTCCTATTTCAGTTTGATGTCCCTTTATACCTTGATAACTGCAACATCTGTTTCTACTCTTACTCTTTCAAACCAGCTGGTGAATTTTCTGATGTCCTTTGAATTTGGTAATTTTTGTAGTCTTCCCTAATTCAAATTCTTGATGGCTCCCTTATTTCAGAGCCAATTTGTACTGCCTGGCTTTCAAAGCAGTCAAGAAAATCAGTTCTCCCAGCCAGCCCAGCACTGGATCAGCCACTCGACCAGGATGGAGCTCTCTTTAACCCATAAATTCTCATATTTCTGTAGCCTGGCCTTTATTACACCTCTTTAACCATTATACAAAACCTTTCTCTCTGCTTTTCAAATTACACCAACATTGAGAACTAATTCCATTCTTTCAGGCAGTATATGAAATAGGAAGTTAGGTCATGAAAGAAAACAATCTGAAAGTCTAAACCTTACCTCTCACTCATGAACTGACCTAAATAATTTGGTAATTACATAGTTACCTAATTTCTCAAGTTCATTTTCCTCATATTTAAAATACACATAAAAATTCTACTCCAGATATCTTTAGGATTATCACAGAATATATATTTAAATTACTTAGCATAGTACCTGGTAAATTCCTAAATAAGGAACTAAAGTTACAATGATGGGCTCATAAAGGATGATAAAAGATGCTAAATAGGGGCTAGAGTGATAGCAAGGCAGTAAGGCTTTTGCCTTGCATGCAGCTGACCTGGAATGGCCCAGGTTCTATCCCCTGCATTCTATATGGTCCCGTGAGCCTGCCAGGAGTGATCTCTGAGTGCGGAACTAGGAATAAACCCCTGAGCACTGCCTGGTAAAGTCCAAAAACAAAACAAAACAAAAAAAGAAGATGCCAAATATACAGAAATTCTTCTATTCATCTTTGGCTACTAAATGTATCAACCACTCTATGGCACTGGGTGCATGAGAATGAATTTATACACTCACTGGTGATCAGACACATAAGTGCATTGCAAGGTGAGCCCCAGTGATTTCTGTGCCATTGGCTGTCCAGATAGGAAGCTTCAGACTAAGATGGTGGGAGGGAAAAGTTAAATTTCCTTCCAAAATGGCTCAGAAAATTTATTGGCAGAGCTGATCATGAGACCAAAGCCCTAAAAACAAGCAAACAAACCAACAAAATACTGGTTCAGCTGAGAAAAATCACCCAAATTCTGGAACTGATTATAGGCAAAGCTGAGGAAGTCCCGGCCAATGTTCTGAGTGAAGTTCTTTGTTTGAATGAAGGTGACTCATTCTTAATGATTTTCTGCCTCCTGATTTGATGCCCTGGAGCAATCCCCTCATACCAAGTGTGGACAGGTCATGGTGATTTGCTTCAATTCAACAAGATAAGGCAAGAACAATGGGATATCACTTCTGAGCTCAGGAGGGTGTACACCTCCTTAGTTGTGCTTTTTTTTTTCCCTCTCAGCTCTTTGCCTCTGGCTGAACTATAAGAGGAGCAGTGTTCTAAAGATGCCAACAGATTGGTGAAGGAGCAGCCCTGAGGAATGAACATCTCTTCACACTCACATTAGCTTTGTAATAACTAGATCCCCAACTGGCAACTTGATTACAGCCTCACATGAGACTGACAGCCCCTCCACCCCCTCCGCCCCCAGGCATTGTGAAATTCTCTGAATTTTGATTCCTAGAAAGAGAGATAATTAGAGTTTATCATTTCAATTGCTACCTTTCAGGATATTTAAGAATTGAGTAATAGACAACGAACTCAGTGTCACTCCTCAAACAAGGAATGTATTTTTATGAATATACTATTGTATATATGAATGCACATTTATACAAATGTCATATAGTCGCATTGACATTTCTAATGTAAACAGAAGTGCTATCAACTGGAGGCAGAATCTTGTCCCTCAAGGGTCATTTGGCAAAGACAGTGTTTGGAGGTGCCATGGGAACTTGTTATTTGAATTCAGTGGGGAGAGGCCAGAAAAGCAACTTACTATTCTACAATATACAGGACACCCTCTCATCAGGAAATTATGGAGTCAAAAGCTTATAGATATTGAGAAATTTGAATTTACAGTCACTGAAGTATGTATATTAGGAAAATTATTTGTGTTTACCAAAATTGAGTCTTCTTAGGTGTGGCGACCATAAGATAGAAGTTTATATAAGTTCTACCACCACTTTTAAGTTTCTTCTCTTCTGTTTTGTATCCAACTAAAGCCACAAACTAGTCCTTGAACATGAAAGTAATTTCCTTTGTATTAAATAAATTCACACTTATTTTCATCTGTAAAGCTGGTGCTAATACAGTGGTAGATTAAAGCTGTTCATTGTCCTTATTATTGGAAACAAGTAGGTTGATACTGGATAATGTCAGGATCATCTGATGTTAAGCTTAGAATATTACAGATCACAAAAACTAAGCACTGATGAGAAGAACACGCTGAACCCTCATGTGGGGGTGACTAAAGTGTAAACTGGGAACAGATACCCCAAGAGAGGCAGCAGTCGACACACCTGTGTTTACTACCCTTTATACCAAGTGCTGGATCTTTCTCCTGGAACACAGCATCATCAGCTGAGCAGCAGACCCTTCACAAAGGCCCAATAAACAAGGAAGATTGGCTTTGCCTTCTGGGAAAGAGTGATTCTGGGAGGTTAATGGAGAGCCATGGAGAGCAGCTCAGTTTAAAACATTCATAAAGACAGTGAAACTATCAAAATCTGCAGAGACTTTGGAAGCCACCAGCCAGCAGGAGCGATCTGAGCCCATGGGTAACATACACCTGTGTCTCTCAGTGCCTCTCACTCCTTGGCCTTTGTCCTGAAGCATGTGTGTTTAATGTTAAACCAGGTCCAGTTCTGGATGGAGACGGAAGAGCAAACACCGTCTGGAAAGATTCCTGCAGGTTGGTTGTCATGCAGGTTGACTGGCCATGGATGTTGTGCAGCGACTGTAATCTCCAAGTTTTACAAGGATTATTCTAGCAGCCCCTGGCAAATCATTAACCCACTGACGCCAGCCAGACTGTCTCAGCACTGGGCCCTTCTCTGTTCTTCATCTGTGATCCATATTTTATTCTAACTTGGTTTTTCTGAAGCTCTATAGAACCTCTTCATAGCCCAAAGTGGGAATTAGATGACTTTGGGGACAAGAGATATACCCTTTTCTAAGCTTACCAGTGACTCTATAAACCTGATAGTCATCCACAACTCCTCAAGGGGTTGACTTTTTGAATCGGGAGCAACTTAACTTGGGGTTGACAAAGCTTCTCACATCTATGAAAGTTTTCATGTCCATTCATGTATAAGAAAATTTCATGACAATTTTTCCTGACAGCGGCATAGTATTCCACTATGTATATGTATATGTACATATACATATGTACTACAGTCTCTTTAGCCACTCATCTGTTGTTGGGCATCTGGGTTGTTTCTAAATTTTGGCTATTGTAATTAGTGCTACAAAAATTATAGGTGTACAGAAGGCATTTTGGTATTGTGTTTTTGTGTTCCTAGGATATATCCCTAGGAGTGTATAGCTAGATCATATGGGAACTCAATGCCCAGTTTTTTGAGGAATTTCCATATTGTTTTCTATAAAGACTGGACTAGAAAGCATTCCCACAAGCAGTTAATGAAAGTTCCTTTCTCCCCACATTCCAGCCAGCATTGTCCTTTATGATGTGTGCCAGGATCTGTGGCATGAGATGGTACCCCATTGTTTTGATTTGCATCTCCCTGATTAGTAATGTGGAGCACTTTTTCATGTGTCTTTTGGCCACTTGTATTTCTTCTTTGAGGAAGTGTCTATTCATTTATTCTCCCTATATTTTATGGGGTTAGATGGTTTTTTCTTATTAAGTTTTGTCTCTGCCCCTATTTTTTATTTCTTACTTCAGTAAGTTTGCTCAGAGATCCCTCTTGGTGAGCTCTGGGGACCTTTGATCTTGGGGATCAAACTTGTGTTTGCCACATGCAAGGTAAATGCCTTATGCACTGTACTTTCTTTCTGGCCTCTTCATTAGTCATTTTATCCTATAACTTCCTATAATTACACACATGCCTCTCCAAGTTTGAGATTTTATTAACAATAATCCTTATCTAATATCCAGTTTCCTCATTTAGGATAACCCCAAATCCCGAGCTTGATCTTCTCTTGTCATCTTTACAAGTTTTATTTCAATGTCACGTATTCTTAATGCTTATATGTACATCAATCAATAGCATTTAAATTATTTGTGTAATTTATGAGATAGTATATAGTTATCTCATACAAGAGTCACACATTTATTTAATAATCCAGCTATTTTTAGGTAGTGTCATAAATTATATTTTCAAGGCAATCAAGGGAATAAATTAGTTATAAAACCTAAAAAAATAAAATTATTTATATATAATATCAGCTATTAGTTTCTTTTTGAAAAGAGGTTTAAGGAATTTAATTAATCCGCTAAAGATTACACTTTTAAACTTTGAACACATCTAGAATCTGAGAGCAGACAGATGTCATAAATGGTGACTCTGGGTCTGGAGCTGGGTAGACTGAATTTATTCTTATTCCAATTCTTGTTCCCTTTTCACAGGTCAGGAATTTGACTCAGTATAACATATGTTCCTTGCATGTATAAGATCCTACGTTCAACTCCTGGCAGTAGAGGCAAAACTTACTCATGCGTACACCCTCACACACAATTCTTTCAGTACAAGATTGACTTTTCCATACATAATGAGGCTGATTTTTCCACCCTAATAATCAAAAGCTTTAGAATTATTTCTCCAAAGCAAAACTTTTTTTTGGGGGGGTGGGTCACAGCCAGCAGTGCTCAGGGGCTACTCCTGGCTCTACGCTCAGAAATCACCCCCAGCAGGCTCGGAGGACCATATGGGATGCGGTGATTCAAACCACTGTCCTTACCTACATGCTATCTCTCCAGCCCCAAAGCAAAACTTTTCAAAGGTAGCCCTGGGCACATCTTAGAGCTTCAGAATTGAACGAGGCCTCATCACTGCCACATACAACAGCTGATGAGACCCTTGATACAGGTGAAGGTCTCTTTTAATCCACAGACATGTCAAATTGGAACCGTAGCTGGACCTGGGGGTCCTGTTTCCTACCTTGGAGCAAGTTCACTGCTTTACACTGTGATGCAATCAGAACCAGCTTTAGATATTTAAAATCGCTGTACACTTAAAAATAAATTTTTAAGCAAAAATATATTTCTATTAACCAATGCTGTTAGAATATTGTTTCACTTAGTTGCCACTGATTCATTTATTCCTCTCCTTTGTGGAAAAAAATAGCCTTCTATATACCCTTTAGCTTTTTAAACTCAGAAAGTGCCTTCTCTCAAGAGCACATTTAGGATTTGCTCTTTTGTGTGACCTTGACAGCAAAAGGACTCAAAATTGGCTACAAATGTGTTTGAGCAGAGCATTCTGCTAACATCTCCAGGGCCTGTTTCTAACTGAACTACTCTAACCTGTTCATGCTAGTCTTCTATTGGATACAGAGACCTCCAAAATCAGGGAGGGCCTCACCAGTCCTTCTAGGCTTTTTTGCAGACCTAACAAGCAACGACTGGGCTGGTGAAGTGCTAGGGTTCGGTCTTGCTGCTGGCAATATTCAAGACTCTAGTAGGTTAAGTAGAAAAAGAGTTGAGCCAAAGTTGATCCATTATTTTAATTCAAGGTTGAAATAATATTTTTGTTTGTTTTTGCTTTTGTTTTGTGGTCACACCTGGAGGCACTCAGGGATTACTCCTGATTGTGCTCAGAAATCACCACTGACAGTCTAGGCACAGTGGTCCTCAAACTACGGCCTGCGGGCCACATACTGTATTTGTTTCCATTTTGTTTCTTCACTTCAAAATAAGATATATGCAGTGTGCATGGGAATTTGTTCTTAGTTTTTGTTTTTACTATAGTCCGGCCTCCAACAATCTGAGGGACAATGAATTGGCCCCCTGTTTAAAAAGTTTGAGGACCCCTGGTAGGGGAATCAACTAAAGTGCCCAGGATGGAACTTGAATCAGCCATATACAAGGCAAATGTCCGACCCACTGTGCTATTGCTCTGGCCCCAAGTTAAAAGAATCTTTTATTGGCAAAAACAGACTCTGGTCAGCTGGAGAAGCAAAGCAAGACCCAAGGTTTGACTTTTGGCTACCAAATTCCTTTCTTCTTCATTCTATAGAGGAGCCGTTTGCATGTCCTAGGATGCAGAAATCCACCCGCTTTGCTCATACTTGACAAACTCACACCATTCCGGCTGCAGTGTCTGGGAGTCCCTTACTGGTTTCAGAAGATGTGGTTCTAGCTTCAGGGTATAGAACTTGAGAGTTCCCATTCCAAAAGATGGTCCTTGCTCTTTGTGTCTCTGTTCAACTAGGGTCTAATCTCGAGTCTCCTGGGAACATCTCATTGGCAGGACAGAGGATGGGCAGAAATAAAGAAACTGGGTTCTTTGTTTCTTTTCCAATCCTTGTAACAGAGTAGCATATGTGAATTTGTCCTATCCCAGCCCTGGGAGTCCCCCATTCTGAAGCACCTTCAGGTACAACAGGGTTACTCTCTTTTAAGGGCAGAGGAACCCTTTCCTAAGAGATGAAAGACATAAACTTGACTTTTTTTTTAGTTCACTGTTGACTCATATGAAATGCTACTCTTTTTGGGAAAATCTAGGGTATATTCAAATACAGCAACAACAAAAAAAAATCCACCAAAATACCACATTAGTACAATTTAGAATTCACTGAAAATGAATTTGTGAGGAAAAAAATTTCTTAATTGACTCAAGACTGTATCTTCAAAGCAGAAAAGGGCATTTTTCTACATGTGAATTTTACTTATTTGTTGCTTGTGCTCTCTTTCTCTCTGACACACATGCCCATGTGATTTATTTCTCTTCCAATTTCACAGATCAAAAACATCTTTTACTCCTATTCTCTATCAGCTCTTCATTCTTTCTTCGATTGCCTTTCTCAAAACAATACATCTTCTAGCTTATTCAATTATCCTGGTTTGGGGCCTTTGACTGCATTTCTGTAGAAATGACTTCTCAGACTTTGCTGTGGAAATTACTTCTCAGGCTTGTGTGCCCTGACCATTTTTGCCTTGGCTTGAATGTGAAAATTAGTGAATCCAGTACTCTTTTCTTTAGGCAGAAACCAGATGTGTGTGAAAGCCTCTCTCCTTCCTTCCTCAAACATTCACAATGCAGATACTTTCTCTTTGCAAAGCCAGTGTTCTCAGAACTTCTTGAAACTTCCAGTACTCTCTGTGGCCCTGTTCCAGGCCAACGTGTTCTGGTTTGAGATGCTACTGATGAAGAAGAAGAGTGTACTCAGATGACCTTCCTGCTAAGTGACCTTGGCATTGTTGGAAACTCATGGGGTGCCTGTTCAAGACTATGTGAAGGTGTCTTGGGCTTTTATTGAACACCTTCTCCATTAATCATTCTCTAGCAAGATCAGGAACTCCCAAAGTGACATAGCTACTTAGGGAAGATGTTCTTTCCCTATAGGTAGATGCTAGGGAAGAAGGAGAGGATGTGGGCCAATCCTAAGTTACCCTATGAGAAAATGGTGCATCTGAGGATTTTCTCAGAAATTTGCATCACTTATGCTACAGCTGACTTCAGGAAGCCCCCATAGTTTCCTTTGAAGTGTGTCCTCAAAAAGTCTAGTTCATGAGCTCTTGCAAATGTATAAGACTCCACAGAGTTGTTAGTGCTCTATGATCTGGAGGCAGGATCTTGGAGAAGAAGGGAGGAACAGACCCTCCCTGGAGCCTTCCAAAAGAGAAGTGTGACCTTCTAGCTTCCAAATCTTTGGGAGAATAATATTCTATTGTTTTATATCACCCAACTTGGAATACTTTGTAAGGGATTTTCCAGGAGATTAATAGAACATGCATCATAATTCTTTGCCAGAAGCCCTTCGGGGGATAAAATTATATCTTCTGGTAAAGAAACTAGAGGCAAGATTTGTCTGGCTCTCTTGGGGCTTTTCAAACAAAGTTCCAGAACAGGAAGGCAGCATGTGCTAAATACAGAAGTGGATTCCTCATGAGGTTCCCTGAAATATATGTCATGCTGCCAAGCAATGGTTCTCTTAATGAGTTGTAAAGAGCTTTAACATTGTCCTACAAGAATTCCTTTAATGAGTTATAAAGAACTGCTCAAGGAAATAGCAGACTTTAGATAATTTTTAATAATGTTAGCTTAATTCTTTTATATCTATGTAAGGGTAAAAAAAATCCTCCTTCTCAGAACCCTATCACGTCAGTACATATGTTGTTTCCTGTAACCCCTGTACATAAATAATATGAGAAATTCACAGAATTACCGCTTTTGAGAAGGAAGGAGAGACAGCAAGACACCATGAACTGGCTTTGCAAAGAAGAATCTAGCAGGAAATACAGAGTTAAATTCAAGCCATATGACAGTATTCTCAGTGCTTCCTTTTGGATGAAAGAGATGAAATTGAGCATGCTTTAGATGAGACCATGCAGTGGACCTACCCAGGGTCATATGCTAGAAGAGCCTCAGACAAAAGCAAATGCCAAGTTTGGGTCTGGTCTGTCCAAGTCTGGACATTTATACTGCCTGTGATCCAATCATGTTAGAACTTCTTCCTACTACTGCTCTGTGAGCTCAGAATCACAGAGAACTGGGCTTCCAAGGGATCCCCTTTTACCCTAAGCCTCTTCCCCTGATTCTGCACATTGTGGAAGGTCTGAGTTGCTCTGTGGTTAGGCTTTGAAACACCTTACATGGCAATTAATAAAAGTGAAAGGCTTCTCTCTGCTCTCTCACATGCTTACCTCATGGGCTTTGTTTGCCATTGAGCAAATGGCTGGAAAAATAATGACCCATAAATAAACTGTAAGGTGATTTCACTTGAAAATATAATCAACAGTGTTTAATGGAGGCAAATTTTCAGTGAAGTCGTCATGGCCTTTGCCCAGTCTTCTCTTGCAACTTAATACCCTGCACCTGAACAAATACATCTGAGAATGTAAACTTGGGATTAGAAATGGGATTGACTCTATGTGAGAAAATTATACTAATAATCCACATGATATTAATCAATGGACCAAATTACTAGTCAAGGAGCCAGACTTTTGAATGAAGCTACTTGGATTCAAGTCCTTTTTGGCTATGAGATCTTGAACAGTTAACTTTTCTTTTGCTTGCTTCTGCCATTAGGATTTGAGGATAAAAGCAGGACATATGTCATTGTGTGGTTGGCAAGGGTGTAAGACCTTGCTCACAAAGAGCTTAGGACAATGGCATAGACCAAGCCACCATTAAGTTCAGGTTTGTGGAAGATTGCTTTTTATTTACATTTCTAGTTCCTATTTTTTAATATGCATTTTCCATACCTCTGTATATTTCTTTTTTGGGGGGGGCCACACCCGGTGACACCCAGGGGTTACTCCTGGCTATTCGCTCAGAAGTCGCTCCTGGCAGGCACGGGGGACCATATGGGGAACCGGGGGATTGAACCGCAGTCTATCCTAGGTTAGCGCAGGCAAGGCAGGCACCTTACCTCCAGTGCCACCGCCCGGTCCCCATCTCTGTATATTTCTTGGTAGAGAGAATTGTGGTCTAAACTGAGTTAGGTCAATTGCAAAGGGAGTCAACACAACAACACTTTCTCTTCACCCCCAGTGTCCCTTCCTCACATGTCTCAGGCTCACCCTCTACTGGAGCCACTTTAATCTCTCCTAAATTCTCTGTGGAAAGTAGATTGAGGACCATTTGGCCTGAGCCCATGCTGTGTTCATGGTGAAACAAGGTCAGCAAGGATCTTGTGCAAAGCAAATAAGCACATACTTGTCCTTAAAGAATGTTTCTTAG
>PVKC010008679.1:0-27790 GCA_004027635.1 Crocidura indochinensis
AGGAATCTTCCATGTGATTACCAATTGGAAGAGACTGTGTGTGTTGCCTGTGTGTGTTTCTCTACTGTCCTGTATCCTAAAACTCTCCTGAATGGGCTGAGAAGGGCCCAGAAAAATTGCTCTCCTAGAGGCTCCAGAAGACCATAGCCACTCCGCTTCACTTGGTGGCTGCACACTCTTTCTAACAAATGAACCCCACCATAGCACACAGAAAAATCACACTACAAGCTTGACAGTGGGGAAACTTCGCAGACAAACACCATGCATAGAAAATAAAGATGATAGTTCTGATGACTCAAAAAGTACCAAAAATCTGGTTAAACTCTCAGATAAGGAGTTTAGAATAGAAATATGGATAATCGTCATGAATATCGTCAAAGAATATATAGCTCTAGCTGAACAGAACATAAAAACAGGAATCAGAAAACTCAAAACTGAAATAACAGAACTGAAAAACACGGTAGATCAACTGAAAATCTCAATGATATGCCTCTCCAGCAGGATAAAAGCAGCAGGGTACAGAATCAGTGAACAAGAAGATCAAATGCAGAACAATTCCATGTAGCAGAAGAGATTGGAAAAGAATCATAAGGCAAACGAACAGACAATGGAAAAAGTACTTAAAGAATGTGAACAGATAAAATAAAAGTTTTTGATAAACTCAACAGAAACAACATAAGAATCATTGGAGGCCCAGAGGCCCAGGAAGAGAATTCACAGGAAGAATCTATAGTCAAAGACATCATCACAGAGAAATTCTCAGAGCTATAGACTGCATGCAATCAAACCCTGCATGCCCAAAGAATACCAACTAAAATAGACCTGAAGAAAAACACCCCAAGACAAATCCTAGTCACAATGAAGAATCCTACAGATAGAGATAGAATACTGAAAGCAGGAAGATCAAAAGGGAAATTACATTCAAAGGAGCATCCATAAGATTTACAGTAGACATGTCACAAGAAACTCTCAAAGCCAGAAGTCAATGGTGGGATACTGTGACAAGACTGAATGAAATAGAGGCCTCCCTAGGATACTGCACCCTGCCCGACTCATGTTCAGGTTAGAAAGGATACAGAGCTTCACGAATAAGCAACAGATCAGAAACTTTACAGATGCAAAACCAACCTGAAAGGAAAAACTGAAAGGTCTACTTAAACACAAGACAGACCAACAGACATTCCAACCATATACACAAAGATGACATTAAATCTCATGACAATCATCTTCCTCAAAGTCAACAGACTAAATGCACCAGTTAAGAGACACAAAGTGGCGAAATGGATCTAAAAGATGAATGCAACCTTTTGCTGCCTATAAGAAGCACACCTGAATAGTCAGAACAAACATAAACTCAAAATCAAAGGCTGGAGAAAAATCATTCAAGCAAACAATACCCTTAAAAAGGCGGGGTGGCCATATTAGTATCTGATGACAAAAACTTTAGACTCAGAAAAGTTGTAAGGGACAAAGATGGACACTTTGTACTAAGCAAGGGATACGTGCAACAGGAAGAAATCAGACTACTAAACATACATGCACCCAATGAAAGACCAGCGATATATCTAATATTATTAGAGACAAATCTATAAGAATATTATTAGAGACAAATTTATAAGAACACAATAATTGTGGGAGAACTCAACAGGACCCTGTCAACACTTGATAGGTCAAGGAGACTGAAACCCAACACAAATATAGTAGCCCTGAAAAGAGAAATGGAAGAAAGAAAGAGGCCTTGTGTGTGTATATATATACATATATATGCATATACAATATATATTACATATATATGTCATGTATATGACATATATATATGACATTCTAGCCCCAGAAATCTGGATACACCATGTTCTCCAACGTACATGGATCATTCTCCAGGAGAGACCACATGCTGTCACATAAAAAATACCTTCATAAAATAAAGAGAAATTTTGTAGGCTACCTTCGCTTACCACAAGGCTCTGAAATTAAATGTGAACTACAAAGGGACACAGAAGAACATTAGCAACTGGATATTAAACAGCCTGCTACTGAACAAACAGTATATCCAAGATGAAAACAAAGAAGGAATCAAAACTTTCCTGAAATCAAATGACAATGAAGATACAAAGTATCAGAATCTATGGAACTTAGTAAAACAAGTATTGAGAGGAAAATGTATAGCTTTGCAAGCACACATCGGGATGCAAGAAGGGGCACACCTCAATTTTCTAATGACGTAGCTCATAAATTTAGCAAATGATCAACAAAAAGGAACCAAAAATAGGGAAACAGAAGGAAATATCAAAGCTTAGAGCAGAAATCAATGAAGTGGAAACCCAAAAAACAATTTGAAAGATCAATGAAATTAGAAGTTGATTCTTTGAAAAACTAAACAGGATTGATAGACCATTGGCAAAATTAACAAAGAAAGAGAGAGAAACTTGATAACCCATATGAGAAATGAAAAGGGGGATATCACTACAGATATTGCAGAGATTCAAAGGGTTATCAGAGACTACCTTGAGAAACTCTATACCACCAAATATGAGAATCTGGAAGAAAAGTATAAATTCTTGGACTCCTGTAACCTTCCAAAGTTGAATAAGGAATATATAGTATATCTAAACAACCTTATCACCATTGAGGAAATTAAAACGGTAATCAAATGTCTGCCCCAAAACGAAAGCCCAGGTCCAGATGATTCACTAATGAATTCTTTCAAACCTTTCAAGAGGAACTACTACCAATCCTGGCCAGGCTCTTTCATGAAATTAAAAAAAATTTAATAATTATCTATTAAATAATATTTAATAATTCTTATGAAGCCAACATCACCTTGATACCAAAACCAGACAGAGATACTGCCAAAAAAGAAAATTAAAGACCAATATTTCTGATGAACAGAGATGCAAAGATCTTCAACAAAATCCTGGCAAATAGGATCCAATGCTTCATCAAGAATATCATTCACTAGATCAAGTAGGCTTCATCCCAGGAAAGCAAGGATGGTTTAGCATCTGTAAATCTATCAACATAACACACAATATCAACAACAAGAAAAATAAAAATCACATGACTATATCAATAATGCAGAGTAAGCATTTGATCAGGACCAACACCCATTCTTGATAAAAACTCTCAGCAAGATGGGAATGAAAGGAACCTTTCTCAATATAGTTAAGACCATCTACCACAAGCAAATGCCAACTATCATCCTCCATGGAGAAAAACTAAAAGCCTTTTTTCTAAAGTCTGATACAAGACAGGGTTGCCCTATCTCACCACTGCTATTCAACATAGTACTGGAAGTACTTGCTATAGCGATTAGGCAAGAAAAAGATATCAAGGGAATTCAGATAGGAAAGGAAAAAGTCAAGCTCTCACTGTTTGCAAATGACATGATACTCTACTTAGAAAACCCTAAAGACTACAAAAATGCTTCTAGAAACAATAGATTCATATAATAAGGTGGCAGACTACAAAATTAACACACAGAAAACCAAAGGCCTTTTTATACACCAATAAAGATAGAAAATAACTGGACATAAGAAAACAATCCCATTCATATTAGTGCCACACAAACTCAAATATCTTGGAATCAACTTTACTAAAGACGTGAAGGACCTATACAAAGTAAATTATAAAACACTGATTCAAGAAATGGGAGTACACATAGAAATGGAAACACATGCCCTGCTCATGGATTGGCAGGATTAACATAATTAAAATGGCAATAATCCCCAAAGCATAGTATAGATTTAATGCAATTCCTCTAAATATACCCATGACATTCTTCAAAGAAGTGGATTAAACACTTCTGAAATTCATTTGGAACAATAAACACCCTCGAGTAGTAAATCACTCCTTGGGAAAAGAAATATGGGGGCATCACTTTCTCCAACTTTAAACTTTCCTACAAAGCAATAGTTATCAAAACATTGTGGTATTGGACTAAAGACAGACCCTCAGATCAGTGAAATTGGTTCGAGTACTCAGAGAATGTTCCCCAGACATACAATCACCTAAGTTTTGACAAAGAAGCAAGAAATCCTAAATGGAGAAAGTAAAGCCTCTTCAACAGTTGGTTTTGGCACAACTGGTTAGTCATCTTCAAAACAGCGAACTCATACCCCCAGCTAACTCCATGTACAAAAGTAAAATCCGTATGGATTAAAGACCTTTATATCAGACCTGAAACTATAAGATATATAGAACAACATGCAGGTAAAACACTCCATGACATTGAGTCTAAAGGAATCTTCAAGGAGGAAACTACACTCTCCAAACAAGTGGAAGCAGAGATAAAGAATTGGGAATATATTTAGCTGAGAAGTTTCTGCACCCCAAAGGAAACAGTGCCCAGGATACAAGAGCTGCCCACTGAGTGGGAGAAACTATTCGTCCAATACCCAACAGATAAAGGGCCAATATCCAAAATATACAGGCCACTGACAGAACTTTACAAGAAAAAACATTTAATCCCATCAAAAAATGGGGAGAAGAAATGAACAGACACTTTGATAAAAAAGAAATACAAATTGCCAAAAGGCACATGAAAAAATTCTCCTCGTCACTAATCAGCATGGAGATGCAAATCAAAACAATGATGGGATACCAACTCACACCACAGAGACTGGCAAACATCACAAACAATGAGTACATGCAGTCCTGGTGGGATGTGGAGAGAAAGGAACTCTTATTCACTGCTGGTGGGAATGCCATCCTGTCCAAAATTTATGGAAAGTGATATGGAGATTCCTCCAAAGCCTGGGAATTGAGCTCCCATATGATCCAGCTATACTACTCCTACGAATATACCCTAGGTACACAAAAAATACAATACAAAAATCCCTTCCTCATACCTATATTCATTGCTGCACTATTTATTATAGCTAGACTCTGGAAATAACCAAGATGCCCTTCAACAGATGAATGGCTAAAGAAACTGTGGTACATATACACAATGGAATATTATGCAGCCGTTAGGAGAGATGAGTCATGAAATTTTCCTATAAATGGATGGAATTGATTATGCTGAGTGAAATAAGTCAGAGGGAGAGAGATAGACACAGAATAGTCTTACACATCTATGGGCTTTAATAAAAAATAAAAGACATTTTTGCAATGATTCTCAGACAAAAGAGTGGAGGGCTTGAATTTCCAGCTCACGACATGAAGCTCACACAAAGAATGCTGAGTAGAGTTAGAGAAATAACTACAATGAGAACTATCATAACAATGTGAATGAATGAGGGAAGTAGAAAGTCTGTCTAGCATACAGGTGGGGGTAGGGTGGCGAGGAGGGAGATTTGGGACATTGATTTTGGAAATGTTGCAACGGTGATGGGGGGATTCTTTACATGACTGAACTCGAACTACAATCATGTTTTTAAGCAAGGTGTTTAAATAAAGATATTTAAAAAAAGAGTGGACCAAAGAACTGCTAATGGGGTAGTGGTGGTAAGAAGAAAAACTGACACAGTAGTAAAGGAGTGTTGTTGGCACTGGTGATGGGTGTGAGTTAGCAATATTGTACGCTTGAACATTGCTACTAAGATTACAAATATTACTAATACTACAATCATTAGTATTGTAAATCATAATACTAAGTTGTTAAAAATAAAGTAATTTTGATGTTTATTTATAAAGTAGGTGCAATATATGCTGCTTTATAAACTACTTTATAGTGATATAATAATTGAACAGCAGTTTCATCTATCTAGATGAATATTAATCAGAAAGTCTTAGAGAAAACTTGCATCTATTTATATATTTTATATTCAAGAGGACTTTAACATTTTATAATATATTTGTTGTCCATAAACGTAAAAATAAGCAATTCAAATATAATATGTTCACAGTAATGAAAGCTTCAACATTTTTGACATATTACCTTCAGGAAAGGGGACATAAATATATCAATAGAGCATAAGAATTGTCAGCATGTTTGTAGCATGCTTTGATTATTCCTAATGAAAGTAAGGATCTCGTTATTGTAAGGTTGTTGGCAGATGGACAGAAAGTAAAGTTAAATTCCTATTACAGAGAAAAGCAACATAACAATTTTACATTCTCTATATGTTCCCTAAAATGTATAAAGACTCAAAATATTAGTACCATAGACATGAAACACTTTGAGGACCCCACCGTGATGGAAAGTAGTGAACTGATGTTTATATAAGAAAAGAAAGCTGGGTTCCTCTTCTGAATTCACACTTTTGTATTTATAAACACTAGAAAGTGTTCAGGTTAGGCTAACCACACACAAGGTACAAGTCTTGATATCAAGGTTTTATATGTAAAATATCTTCCAAATTTGAGCTGCTCTTGTTCAAATCTAACTTGGTGCAAAACAACAGATAAACAAGAATTGTTTCCAGCGTAGCATGTGATATTCCATTTCAGAATTCTCTGGACTTTGCAATTTATTTACTCTGTCTGTCTGAGTCACTCCTTCAGGACACCAGTATAAGACTGAATAAATACAGAGATGAAAAATGAAGCACATTAGGACATTCTTATGAATTCAGGCTAAATTAAATCTACTATAATGAAATTTTAGGGAAATGAAATACAGTCAAGATCTTGTGGCTGGCCACAAGCTCAGTACACTAAACCTTATTCTAAATGTGATTCTACTTGACTTATTTAGAATGGCTGGCATGTTAGAATTAATGTGCTGACATTTGGAGCAGGTCTTCTTCCTTGTTTCCTGCAAGAATTCGTGGAGATTTGAGCTAAACTAATGTGAATGACACTAACATTGGAACATGCTCCAGGTGAAGGTATAAGCAGTTATGTGTTAGAGAGGGCAGCATTACTTCCTTCTGAAAACATCTGTTTCTGCATATAGGAAAGGTAGCTCACATGCCTTTTGCATGGTGGGGCTACATCTAGCCTTACTTTCTCTAGAGACCTGATCCAGCATGTGATCAAAGGACAGCATGCAGGAGGAAAAAAGAGTGCTCTGAATGGTGTCTAGATCTCTTTGCTTCACACCGAGGGAAGACTACAGTAATGGTAATTTATAAGAAAATTGACGAAATAAAATGCCTTACAACATTTTATCTGTGTAAATTGTATGCTGGCTCTGGATACTGCAAAACCATCTCAAATTTCAGAGAACTTATTGTTAGAATTCATGAACTCATGGCCTGACTAACATTGACATTAGCAGTTTGTACACAGTTCAGAACGTAAGTATATTGCAGGGACAGGTTTTCCATTTCTGTGATCTATGAGTATACCAGCACATTTGTTGAGCTGAATTGTCTAGCGTCCATATTAGTGTCAACATTTTACTATGTCATCATATCATCAGAGCTATCCTTAATTTCAAATCTGTCTTAACGAAAGGTAAACTCAAGATCTGCTTTCAGTGTCTTGTACATTTCCAAATGGTCTAACAGGGAGAGGAATTCTCTGAAAGGCCTGGGCTCTAGTTTGATGCCAGGTACTCCCAGTTCAGTGACAGTACTTAGTCTTCTGACATTTCAATTGTTTTCTCTAGGAAATCAGGGAAATCACTCTTGACCAGTCAAACAAAGAGAGAATAAAAAAAATTCTAACTTACTTGAGTTGGTGTTTTTTTTTTTTTTTGTGGTTTTTTTTGGGGTCACACCCGGCAGCGCTCAGGGGTTACTCCTGGCTCCATGCTCAGAAATTGCTCCTGGCAGGCACGGGGAACCATATGGGGCATCGAACCGATGACCTTTTGCATGAAAGGCAAATGCCTTACCTCCATGCTATCTCCCGGGCCCCGAGTTGGTGTTTTTTAAATTGAGTGTAATATACAAAATTATTTAAAAAATGTGACTGGAGGGATAATACAGTGCTTACTTGCATGCAACTGAGTGCATTTGATCCCTGGCATTCCGTATGGTAACCATATTTTCTTGGAACTCCCTCAGGAGTGATTTCTGAAGGTAGAGCCAAGAATAAGCATTGATTGCCATTAAGTATGGCCCCAAAACCAAAATAAATGAATAAAATTAAATGCGCTATTAAACATATGCTGTTATATAATTAGACATACTTGAAACTTACATCAATGTTTTTATTTCAATAGATACTATAAAAGAAAATAAAATGTTAAATTGAACATAAATGCAAAGTATAATTTGTAACAAAAGTGAAAAGGATACCAGGAATAAGTCATATTTCTAACTTTTACCTAACAGTTGGGAGTTTATCAAAATATTATCAACTCTACTCACAAGGAATATAGAAGTGATTGAACTTAATAATGAAAATTAATGCATACTTAATGTTAAGAATTAACCCTAAACACTATCTCTTCAATTAAAAAAATTACTAAAAATTGAGTGATTTTTTTGCTGCTATTCTATCCTGTTTTTTTTTTAGAATCTAAATTGTTTATTACATTTTCTCCTGGCATATCATAAGATTTAATAACTATATTAGATCAAATGAACCATAACTGGGATCAAAATACAGAGATTTTTTTTCATTAGTACAACAAAATGAATGAAATTTGGTAGATCTTCAGGGTTGAATAGAATCAGTATTACAGAGAAACCACTGCAAATATCAGCAGTTGTAGTTAGAATTTACAGAAAACTAAATAGCAGAGAATTAGGCTGAAGTAGCTAGTGAGAACTTGAGAGAGAGGTATTTGCCATTGTTGACAAAACACAGAATCATACGCTCAAGATGTCAATTGATGTTTTACTGTGGGAATCCAGAGTTTTAGATTCTGGGATTGATTGAGAGTTGTACCACTTATGGACAAAGGCATCTTTCCTTCAGAATCTCATTTTTGTTCAACTGTCTGCCCCATCTGCCACTTGCCACACTCAACATTGCCCTGAAGCAACATCTGAAAGTCCTGCTGCCATTTTTCAGGCATTTTAATTTTGTCGTATGAATAAACAACTTTTTTCTACATTTATCATATTCATTTTAGGTATTTTCCTAAAGAAATGAAATATTTCAAGGATATTTGAGGTTCTGTTTATATCTGTCCCTGATCCCATCTCCCTTTTTTTCCATTCTTTATTTTTCCCTCTTCCCCCATTTTTTTCCTTTTTTTTTTTTTTTTTTTTTTTTTTTTTTTTTTTTTTTTTTTTTTTTTTTTTTTTTGTTTTTGTTTTAGGTTTTGGTTTTGGTTTTTGGGCCACTCCCGGCAGTGCCCAGGGGTTATTCCTGGCTATCTGCTCAGAAATAGATCCTGGCAGGCACGGGGGACCATATGGGACACCGGGATTCGAACCAACCACCTTAGGTCCTGGATCGGCTGCTTGCAAGGCAAACACCGTTGTGCTATCTCTCCGGGCCCATTTTTTTTCCATTCTTAAATAAGATGCACAGCCATTTGATTCATCCTTCAGATTCACTACTCTTTCAAGTCAGCTCAAAAATGGGCTTCCTACGGTTATGTTGACATTATTTTCTGTCTCCATCCCATATAGACACATAGACACATATGACAGGACCCCAAGAGTCATAAAACATCTTTAGCCTTTTAAATGTTTTTCTAATGGAATTTTTTTCATTCATTGACTCATTTATTTAGAAATTTATCAAGTATAGCATGCTGGTTACTGGACTGGAAAAGTGTATGTTCACGATGAAAAATACCTATTATTTATTCTGTATAATGAGATGATATCTATTCAAATCTCTAATATTTGGTAGCTGATATACTGATTGATTACAGTACTTTTAAAATGCACATAAATCATTTTATTTGGTTAGGATAGTTGGTTTATTTTCCTCTTTTAGTAGTAGTTTGAAGCAGACAGTAGTTCCCATAGAAGATGTACAGTACAACATCTATAACTATTACTTCTATTTAATTATAATTCCTATTATAACTTCTACTTAATTATAATTTATAAGATGAACTTATCTTATTTGCTCACAAATATTCATCAGAAATCTTCATTATTTGAGGCAAAATCCAGAGATATGATTTTAAAACCTTTCTATAATGTGATTATAAATTACTTAGAAAGTTAAACCATAAGTATCATATGTAAAATACACCAATAACATAAAGGATTAGTGGTGACCGATTAAAGTATTTCCTAAAAAGCTCACTTCATAAGACTGTTGATATCTGATGAAGTCTAGATTTCACAATGGAAAAATTCTGACAAATCACAGAAGTTGCCAAGGTTGTACATATACAAACTGGATATTTACATTTTTATGTTAAGTGTATTTTATATGTTATATATTTACATATTAAGGATCTTTGTGCAAGCACATACCCTAGTTCATGAGTTCGCGTCAATGGAAATCATGTTCTTGGACATTTTCCCCTCTCTAGCTCTTCTCCTTTACATGTAAGGCTGCAAAAAGTCTGCATCCATTTAAATCACACAAAAATTTAACAAATATTTAAAATAAACATTATCGCATAAATCCACCCAGTAAAAAGAAAAGGTCATTTCAAGTTCTATCAGGAAATGCTTAAACAGTTAAACTGCTACTAGAAGAAGAAGGAAACAGAAGGGGAATATGCATCTTTCTGTTAACTAAAGGAATGGAATGCTATGTAAGTTTTCACCTGTTTAGAAAATACTAAAAATGGTTCAATTAAGGGTTTAAAAGTTATCAATTTATATATATACATATATATCAAGAAAGAAGTGTACTGTTCTAATCTGAAAATGTCAAATAGTACATTATATAAAATCATTGTATTCAGATCCTTATTTATTTGGTTAATTTGTTTATAATTATGCCTATTTACTTTATAAACATTTACTCAGATAATCTATTAAAACAGTAAATTTTTGGACTAGGTTGATAGCACAGTGGTAGGGCATTTGCCTTACATGTGGCCCATCTAGGAGGAAACTTGTTTTGATAACACAGTGATTCATATGGTCCTCAGAGTCAGGAATGATTTCTGAGCGCATTGCCAGGAATAGCCCCTGATATCACAGGGTGTGGTTCAAAAACAATAACAAAAATTTTAATTATTTCTGTGAAAAAACCTTAAATTTGAGTTTCAGATTTAATAAAATCTGTAAACTTTTTGGGTATGGTATTTGATATATGCCATGGATAAACATAGCTTATATTTATGTATTGACGCAATGCTTTTGTACATATGTATTTGTGTGTATACAGCAGTTACAACAATAGCTTCCACTAATGATACATTAGAGAAATATTTTTAGGCAAGCAGTAGTATGTGGAAGTTACTATGTCAGGAATTATGGGAAGAAAGGGTTTACATGAGGTCTAACAGTCTAACATTTACACAACAAAGCTTAAAAGTCAGTTGCAGCTGTCAAATCAACTTTGTAAAAAATGTGTACTGTTATTCAGGCATCGCATGGGAGAGGATAGCTCTTGAGACTAAATTTCCGGAATGCAGTCAACCATTGCAAAGAATATTTAGATTTTTCTCTAGGCAGAACATAGGTTCAGAAGGTAGTATATTTCCTTTTCCAAACTCATGAAAAATGTAAAGCTAAAGCAGAAAAAACATTGTCATGATGCAGCAAAACATCTACAAGTATCTTGATACTAAAATCATGAAATTTGCAGCAACAGTGCCAGAAAGAGATAGATAGATAATTATTTCTCACATGTGGAACTTAAAGATATACAACAACACAGAAATAAAGGATAACCCCTCAAAAAAAAAGGAAAAAAGGAAAAAAATAAAAAGAAATGATTCACTCAATTGACTTGGAATATGCGTCTGGGGAGAGGGAGTGAAAAATGGGTGAGTGGGAAACCTTGGGTGAGTGAGATGGGTCCCCTGCTTGGTGATGGGTGTAGTTTTTGAATTATGTTTATGATTAATTTACTATCTTTAATGGTATGGCAAATCACAGAATTTCAATAATAATAAAAAAAAGTATCTTGTTATTAGTAGGATAAGGCTGACAGAAAAGTAAAAGCAAAACAAATCAGGAAAATTTGAGAAGTGGGTATGGGATATATTTTTGTTTTGTTTTGTTTGTTTGAGGGGGGCACATTCTATGATGCTCAGGGGTTACTCCTGGCAATGCAATCAGAAATCGCTCCTGGCTTGGGGGACCATATCGGATGCTTAGACTAGCGCTGACAAGGCAGACGCCTTACTACTCCATGCCACCGCTCCGGCCCAGGGTAAACTGTTTTAAGTATAATTTCTTAGCGTGGGCACCATAGTACAGTAAGCAGGGTGCCTTATCTTCATGCGGATGTCTCTGGTTAGATCCTTGGTGTTCCATATGGTTTCCCCAAGCCTGCCAGAAGTGATCCTTGACGGACCAGAGCTATAGCACAGCAGTAGGGCGTGTTTGCCTTGCACGCTTCCAACACAGGATGGACTGCGGTTTGATTACCTACATTCCATATAATCCCCCCAGCCTGCCTGGAGAGATTTCTCAGTGCAGAGCCAGGAGTGACCCCTGAGAGCCACCGGGTGTGACCCCCACACACACCAAAAAAAGTGATTCTTGAATGCAGAGTTAAGAGTAACCCTGAACATTTCCAGATGTGGGCCCAAACTAAAGAAAAAATATTTCTACACTACATCAGTGAATCTTCATATAAGGTTTAAAAATCAACCATAGCATAACAAAGAAAATAAATTCTGTAGAGGAAGAATAATTTGACAGGTAATTAAGAGGGCTCCTGAAGAAAGATACAGATTTAATTCAAAAACTCAGTTCAAGTTTCAGCTTAGTTCCTCAAAATGATACAAATAAAATAATTGAGGGGTACAGTGGTAGGGTGCTTGTCTTGTATGAGACTGCCCAGGTCAGACTTCAGTAAATCCCAGAGTTCCACATGGTCCCCCGAGCCAAGAGCGACTTCTGAGTGCCCAGCTAGGGGTAACCCCTGAGCATCACTGGCTGTGGCCCAAAACACAAACAAACAAACAAACAAAAAGAAAATTGAGCCTCTCAAAGCCTTAATTAAGAATAATATCCTATGGTATCCTTAAGATAAAAGAGCCCAAATATCCTGGGTTGTTACTTTGTTTTTTCCTTGCAATATACACAGCTAAGATATTAAATATAGTGTATATTTGTTTTCTGCCCAAAGACAAATGTATACATACATATATGCATGCATATTTATATATATATTATAAATTATTAAGCATTCAGCAACATATATACTCTCCATATGTAGAAATGTTGTGCATTACCATTTCTCCACAATTCTCTTAATTTGATCTGAAAATTGGTTTTATGATCTTTCTATTTACTATTTCCATTAATTTTTACCCTAATCTAGACCTTATCGCTCTGTTTTAAGTCCAAATACTATGCAGAACTTCCTGTTTAAAGTTTCTTCCTAGTATACCAATAGATTTCCCCTGCTTTTAAAAATGGCATTATATTATATTTAGTTACCATAGCGATTACAAAGTAGAAAGAGAATTGAAGGGTGAGGTAACAATGAAATATGCAGCTTATTTCTCTAGAAACTAAACAGATTCCACATAAATGAAATATCAGTTAATTACTACACTAGTAACTTTAACATTAGATTTAATATTTTAAGATAAAAATATAAAATATCAAATGTCACATATTCCACATTAATGATTAGAAACAGGAATAAGAGCAACATAATGCCTCATCAACATATAACGGTGCAGTGTTACATATGAAAAGCAGGCATTGCTACAAACCACTCTTGGACACACAGATTTAAGAACAGAGGCCAGCTGGCTTGCCAGGCCCATGCATTTCTGTGAGACTTGGTTGCATGCTATAGGGATGTTCTAACCTCCTTTCCCAATCATGAATAAGTCAAAGTATTAGAGGATTAGAATAACATAAAACATTTCACCTCATGTAAAGTAGTTCAAGATATTATGCCAAGCAAGTCTGAGTAGCCAGATTTGGGTACTTAAAGTATGGTGTATAAATTCTCTGGCATGTATGGTTTTGTTTATCTGGATATTAATAAAATATAAAACATGTATAATTTTTCACCTTTTTTTAACTGATACTACCATATTTATGTATAAAATGTCTAACTTTCCATCAAAGCCCACCACAAGCAAGTCAAAATATGTGATGTAAATTCTGCTTTTACTGAAGATAGACTGATGATATGATTTCCTCTCCAACTTAGTCATATTTTAAAAAGAAAGAATATATGGAACAATAGTCTGCACTATACTGAACCTCAAGACACACAAAATAGTGATCTCTATGAAATGAGAGAAAATCGAGTGAGACCTCTAGTGTAATAAATGGAGGAGATTTTCCAGCCTTTATGTACGAAGTAGGAGGCTTGATGGTGCCCAGAGATCAGAGGAGAAAGAACAGTCAGACACTATAGGAGACGGCCCTCCTGTGTAAATATTCTCTCTAATTTAGAATCAACTGAATATCATCCTCATGCTCAGTGACTGGGTAGAGTTGTACAAAGAGGGTTTTATAGGGGCTGGAGGAATAGCACCATGGGTAGGGCGTTTGTTTACCTTGCATGCAGTCCACCCAGGACAGACCTGAGTTGTATTCCCGGCATCCCATATGGTCCTTCGAGCCTGCCAGGAGCAATTTCTGAGCACAGAGCAAGGAGTAACCAGATATCACCAGGTTTTTCACATATCCCATCAATAGTCAAACATAGTAATTAATAAAACTATACATTAAGTTACAATATAGCTTTAAAGTCACCTACAAAAGTCTCTATCATCTTGTTATAGATAAAGAAATTTTTGTTAACCATTGAGGGGCTATAGAAGGAGTCTATGCATAGAAAAATCATAAGCTCTGTTTTAAAAATTAAACAAAACATATCAAAGAAGACAGAATAACCCATTTACAGTGTAAATTCTAAATTTAGAGTGTAAATATATATACACATATATACACACAAACATATATATATAAGAAATATATATATATATATATATATATATATATATATATATATATATATATATATATATATATATACACCTCGACATTGGTTCAAGGAATGTGTAGAAATCAAAGAACATGCCTATTACAAGTGGTAAAGAGAGAAGTTGCAGAAGGCAGCAGGGGCTAGAACATATCTCACGAAGAAAATCATATGTGTACTGCTGGTAATAGGGAACCATCTATAACTTAGAGAAATCACTTAAATTTATGTTTTGCAGTAATCATCCTGACAGACTTGAGAAAAACATAGATCAGAAGAGAACACCAGTTAGAGGAAAATAAGTGAAAGACTCTTTTCTGATGGTATGAATGATGAAATAGTATGATACATGGATGAAATTGTAAGGCAATCTAGTAGGTTAAATAAGTAAAAAGGATAAGGTCAAATATTAGATGATCTCATTCACAATTGGGGTATAGAGAAGCAAATATAAACAAATGCCAACAAATTCTTGGGTCCATACTATAAACCTGAGGTTACCAGATTTGAAAAAAGGGTATCAAAAGTGAAAGTAATCCCAATGATCTGAGAATGGAAGGCTATTGGTATAGAGTGGTTGGTTGTAGTATGATAAACATGGTTTTAAAGAGAAAAGACAAAGAATCATGTAAATGACTGATAAACAACAATAAAAAATAAAAACATTTTACCTCAATAAAAAGTAGTATTAATTAAAGATTAAATAAAAGTAGAAGCAATCCAGGAGGATTTTGCCTCAGGATAGTTACCAAGAACATTGGAATAATGTCAGAAACTATTCTCATCTTTTAAAATGGCAAATGATCGAGAGCATTATCCAGAGATAGTTGGCCATTGGGAGCATAAAACAAACTGTTAGAATAACAGTGAAAGAGTTAAAGAAAGATATTTCTAGATACTAGAACAGAAGCAAAAAATGATTTTGCTCATAGTTTACAGTTTATGAAAGGAAAAATGAGTAGAATATTTCAAGGGAATAGAAAAAGCTTTAAATAAACAAAACCAAATTTTAAGTTGTGAAGCCTAGAATAATTATCAGGCCAACGGGTCTATTTCAAGTGAAGAAAGAATAGTCTTTAGGCTTCAAGCTGTTCCACTATTTTAAATTCTCTTCTTACTTTGTAATAGGTAGGGTATTATTTATGGTGATGGAAGCCCACCATAATTTTGCTTTTAATTGGATATTTATATTTCCATATATGACTGCATTTCACATAACAGAAATGAGTTTAAGAGAAATACACCATTTCCTTTTGGATTTGTCATACCTATTCTTTTATCGTCCAGCTTTTCTGGAGATGGTGAGAATAAAAATCACAAATCATCTTGTTCTGCCTGTCTCACAGATTGAGGGGGAATTAATGGGGGGACACCAAGTCCAAACAGTCTCATGAACATTGAGTAGAAATAAAAAATGAGCAGACTTAAACACTAAATTCAAAACCAAGGACAACAGAATCGATACCGAATCTACAACAAGCTAGACAAAGAAGGGACCACGTATACTAGCAATCCGGTGGGTAGGTTGGATAGGAGGGGGGATATGGGATGCATGCTGGGAACAGGTGGAGGGAGGGCAACATTGTTGGTGGGAATGCCCCTGATTCAAAGTCACTATGTACCTAAAATACTACTGTGAATGATTTGTAATCCACTTTGGTAAAAATAAAAATTATTAATAAATAAAAAGAAACAAAAAAATCACTACCACGAACCCATCAATGGAAGTCAAGTGAAGAGGAGAGAAGAGATAAATACCATTTATCACCTACCAAACTCTGGAATGTTGCCTAAATAACTGCAAGAAAAGACCCTCTCTCCTGTTTAGTTGGGGGGGGGGGGTTCTAAATTTCTTCATTAGCCTATGGTCTAATATGTTATGATGTAAATATTCAAAAGCATTGAATGCTTGAACAGATAACAAGTCTTGGTTTTACTAAAGGTTATTTTGTGTAGACAGGGGATAGGAAGCTAAGTTTATAGGAAGATTAGTGGTTGAAAATGTGAGTCATAATAGAAGGGAAATAATGAGTCAAAATTAATCCAGATTGAAGTAAAGATTATTTCAGGTTACTTAATTGGTAATGAGACTAAAATATTTTATAGGTCTCATATGACACTAATTTTATAGAAAACAGTGGATAATAAACTACACTGAAAGTGTTTATGTGAATACATTTTTTGAATATAGAGTTAAATCGAAGAAAATGTACATATATAGAAGATGGATATAGTACACAACTTTCATTATGCACTGTATTGAAAGTAAAAACTAGCAATTTGGGGCCTAGAGAGACAGTATAGCAGGTTGAGTTCTTTCCTTGCATGTAGCTAAAAGAAAAAAATAAAATATGTATGGTTCGATCCTGGTTTCCTATATGGTCCCCTGAACATGCAGCTCTGGATTCATGAGCACAGTCAGAATTAAAATTTGATTACTGCCTAGTGTGGACAAAAGCAGCAAAAAGAGAAGGCAAAACTTACATATTGTTTGTACTACAGGTATTTTTCAACAACAACAATAATGACAATGATAGTTGGAACTGATCACTCTAGATAAGGGCTGGGTGCTTAAGGGGGTAAAGTGATACACATGACACCATCCATTGACAATAGTGCAAAACACAGTGTCAGAAAAAGGAAAGAGAAAGTGAAAGAGTGAAGCACAAAGCCTGTCTCAGAGACAGACAGGGAGTGGAAGGTGGGAGGGACATGGGGACATTCATGACAGGAAAGTTTCCCTGGTGAAGGGCAGTGTACATTCTATGACTAAAACCAACTATGATCGTTTCTGTTACTAAGGTGCTTAAAGAAATTATTATTAAACAACAATTTGACATAATCTACAAAACTATGCAGTGAAATGTAGAATTATTAAAAATAAAATGCATTTTACTTGTCTTGATGTTATATTATTTTTTATAACAAGAACTGTGTTCTATATCACAATAACTATATGTGTATTAATTGCTATCGCAATGCTGTTGTTATCTTATGCTTCATCTTAATTTTCCACCTGCAGAGTTATGATAAAAAAGATGCAAAACTGGGACAAATATAGAGTTCATACAGTTTTAAATTTTTTTTAAACTTTAAACTTTTTTCCCTATGGTAAACAATAAAGGAGACTTCTGAACACACAATTTAAAGTTTAAACACAAATCTAGGCTGGGGCAATAGCACAACAGAGCAGGGCATTTGCCTTGTACAAGACCCAGGTTCAATTCCTGGCATCCCAGAAAGTTCCCCCAAGTCTGCCAGGAATTTCTGAGCACAGAGTCAGGAGTAACTCCTGAGTACGATAGGATGTGATCCAAAACATTATAAAGAAAATAAAAAAAGTAAAAACACAAATCTTCTTTTGCCTTCTAATTAGACTAAGGAAGAGTGAAGACTAAGTGATGGTGGGAGTAAAGCTAGCCTGAGAAGACAGGCCTGAGGAGTCAATTCCATTTTGACTCTCCATCTAGAGTACTTGATGTTCCCACTCCACTCCCCATTCCCACTAGTTTTCAGACTGGGGGAGGTAGACCCACCCTACAGCTAATCCTTTAACTGTCCCACCAGGGAACCAGAACCTTGTTTGAAGTAGACTTCAGGGATTCATTAGATGAAGAAAAAAGTCAGGTCAACAGAAGAGAAGGCTGCAGGGGAGAAGAGAGAGCTTACAATGAAAACCTGAGAGACCAATGTTTGATAGAAAACAGTAAGATCTTAGTAAAATAACAACAAAAATGGAGGTTTTTTTTTCTTTTTTTTCTAGAAGGGTCTCTTTCATAGTCCAATAATAACTTGTGTTTTTGAGAAAAAGTTGCTAATTCATCAGGAATGAATTTTCAAAATTGTGGCTTCCGTAGCATTTTTCCAATGTCATAATTGAGCTGGATTTCTACCAATCTAAATAATGTTTCACAAATACTATTTTATTTCTCTTTTAATCTTCTATATGCTGCTGTTTACATTCAAGCTTAAATCAAATATGGAGTAAAAGCATGTAATTTATATTTAACAGTATAATAAATATTGTAAATGAGGTAGGTTTATTTATTTACTTTAGATTTTTTGGCTAGATCTGGGAGTGCTCAGGTCTTATTTCTGGCTCTACTCTTAGGGATACTCCTAATGATACTCAGAGGACCACTAAATTGCATTCATTACTTGACCCTCTTGAATATACTGAAGCTTTGCTCTCTGAAACCTTGTGCCCTGCCTTAGAGTTACCCCAGCTAATCAGATGGTAGGTGACAGGATCCAATCCCAGGTCCCTGTTTGCAAGGCTAGCACCCTACCCAGTATAGTATCTCTCAAGCTTGAGGCAGATTTATTGAATCGATTTTGGTCTCACTTAGAATGTTAAGGTCATAATCTAATTATATCCATATTTAAGCTTATTTTTTCAAATAGTGGTAATTTTATTATGGCAAAGCTTAAGTTGGTTATAGTTGCATTGGACATATTTGGAACACAATCCTTATTTTATTAGGTTCATTCAAATATCCCTAAATAAGTGAGTATAATTTTTGATGACTTTAGTTAGATTGGGATTAGTTTATGCTTCCAAATTTTTGGCTAAATTATTTAGCTGGCTTGAATTGTGTTCTCTGCCAGTCGGGCATATTCCCAGGACCTAAGAAGAACCACTGACTCGAGTCTCATTTTCAGTTTTAATGTGATCCAGATTGAAACAGTTGAAACAGATTTTTTTTTTCCTCTCAGGTTTAAAGCCTAGTTAGTGTAAGGTGAAAAGAATTCTTTTTTGTTTTTTTGTTTTTTGTTTTTTGTTTTTGAGTCACCCGGCAGTGCTCAGGGGTTACTCCTGGCTCCATGCTCAGAAATTGCTCCTGGCAGGCACGGGGGACCATATGGAGCACCGGGATTCGAACCGATGACCTTTTGCATGAAAGGCAGACGCCTTACCTCCATGCTATCTCCCGGGCCCCGAAAAGAATTTTTTTAACCACAAAAAAGGAATTGGAGTTACTCTCCATGAAAAAAGAATGCAGGTCACCAAGAACTTAATCAATAGTAGCCATAAACTTCTCAATAATGCTGAAATGCATTGCTAATTTATAGAAAACCAATGAATACCATTGAATGGGCATCAAACAATGACTAATACTTGTTTAGTGATAAGTATAGTCAGAGGCAGACCTAAAATCGATAGGGAATAGATTAAAAAAATAAACGTTTATTCTTCACAGAAACCTACAAGGCAGTTATTATTATGATCCACTCAGGTTCAGATGTAGACATTGGTTGACAAAGAAATTGAATAATTTATCCAAGTCTCACAGTTAAGTGGTTAATATAGGTTGGCATTTAAAGCAGCATAACTCTAGAATTTACATTCACTGCCACAATATACAAAATTAGTTTTATCAGTACAATTTCTACACTATTTTCTTGATGATATTCATCCATGGTTATCTATTAATTAAAGCCCTGGAAAAGAGTTTTGTTTTGTTTTGTTTTTTAAAAAAAAACTTCCACCCACACACATAATCCTTTTCAAAAGGTCCATCGGTACAGAAACCATAAAAATAATGTTCAGGCCAATTCAAGTTCATTAATGAAATTGCACGTGAGATCTATCTGTCCAGCCAGATGCGCCTTCAGGGAAGAAGATATTCCCAAACCTCATCATATAAGAGTAGACCATAAGCAGGGCATTCACCAAGAAAGAGGGGAAAATCTGTTTATGAAAATAATATACATATAAAATGCTTGACATGCTTTCTAAAAACTTGAATTTTAAGCAATAAATGTTTTCAATAGCAAAATTCAAACTGCAGCACCAATAGTAAACTCTTTCAATGTATAAATGTACAGTTGCAAGAATGTATGCATAATAAAATAATCTAAAGCTTGACCTAATCCCCTTTCGGTGTATTATTATTTTAGACAGATTCCCCCCACCCCCACCCCCACCGTACTTTAAATCCTCCAAAGAATGCTAGAGAGAGAAATAGGCCACCAAAACAAGCTGCTTTTGATTTTCTGGTATTCTACCTTCTAGAAAATAGATGTTAATGGCATGATAGATAGTGGCCTAGGAATTTAAGAACTATGAGTTTTGTTTCAGGAACTAATACGTTTATAAGAAAGCTAAAAAATGAGAAATGACAACAGGGCATTTTGGGTTCTTTTTTTATTTTCCTTTGCTTTTTCCTGATAAAGGAAATCAGTTAATTAATGCAGGAACCCTAAACAGGATTAGAATCTACACTGGGTTCACTATTTATTTTGCAAATTCCTACAAGGCTCAACTTAATTGAATTTGTGAGACTAAAATCACTGGAGCTGGAAGATTTACTAGTAAACTTAATTTGTGGATGGGGGTCTTTAAATCCCTTGAGAGTCAGAAAATCTGGCACCCAGTAAACTGGGTTAAATTTGCTGTGATAGGGGGCTGGGCGGTGGCGCTGGAGGTACGGTGCCTGCCTTGCCTGCGCTAGCCTAGGACGGACCACGGTTCGATCCCCTGGTTTCCCATATGGTCCCACAAGCCAGGAGTGACTTCTGAGTGCATAGCCAGGAGTAACCCCTGAGCATCACTGGGTGTGGCCCAAAAACAAAACAAAAAAACAAATTGCTCTGATTGGATGCCATTTCCGGAAACTGCAGAAGTCCTGAGTAAGAACCAAAGACCTGGTGCTCTGAGAGAAAGCTGATTTGAGTCTCCTTCAAATCCACTAGTCCCATCATACCTCTAAGGCAAGTAACTTCCTAGTTCAGAAGGATTAAAGATTTACCAACAAAAATATGAGAGAAATAGGATTTCTTCAATAAACACATATCCTTCAATTAAAAATGTCATAGCAAAAAAAAAAAAGCTCATAGCATATATGACTTAGTAATGCAGGCTCTTTTAACCATGTAATAATGTGTAAGTGATACACTGAATTAGCACTTAAAACACGTAGATAGCTCAATTTGAGGACATGAAGCAATCTTTTTCCTAATAAAATGGATTTTATTGCATTTTAATATAGGGGTCAGAGCAGTGGTGCAAGTGGTAAGGCATCTATCTGCCTTGCCCACGCTAGTCTAGGATGGACCTTGACTCAATCCCTTGGTGTCCCATATGGTTCCCAAGCCAGGAGTGATTTCTGAGCGTATAGCCAGAAGTACTTCTGAGCATCACTTGGTGTGACCCCCAAAAAACAAACAAACCAAACTAAAACAAAACAAACAAAAATATTTTAATTTAAATATTAGGCCTAATATGCATTAAACTGCAATATTATACAAAAACACTAATGTAAAAGTGCTAACAAGAAATGCAGTCAGTACAACTAAGTTAAAAATCAATTCATCTTCCAACTTCTGAAAAGCCATTCCTATAAAATGTTATTTCTTTATTCAGCTTTTCTCTATTAATATAAATAAGAATTTTATCCTTATTCTTTTCTACTCCAAAAAAATGAGTGTTATAATAAATTTCACATATTTTAAATTATGCTAAGATCTTATAATAAAAAATTGGACTAGCGAACTAAGAGGGTTACATTTTGCTAAAAAATAAAAACAGGCTTTGCATAACCAACAGTTTTTATTTTACTTTAAAATTTACAAGGCTTGTGGGGCAGGGGCAGTGGCACAAGTAGTAGGACGCCTTTCTTGCACAGGATAATCTAGGGCCAACCTTGCTTTATCCCCAGCATCCCATATGGTCCCCGAAGCCAGGAGCGTTTTCTGAGCACAGAGCCAGGAGTAACCCCTGAGAGTTACCGGCTGTGGTCCAAAAACAAAACAAAACAAAACAACAACAACAAAAAAAAAACACAAAAATACTTGGCTCTGGGGCTGGAACAATATCTAGTGGGTAGGGCATTTGCCTTGTGCATGGCCGATCTGGATTTGATCCTGTCATTCCATATGGTCTCTTGAGCCTGTCAGGAATGACTTCTGAGTTTAGAGCTAGGAGTAACTCCTAAGTGCCACCCGGTATGGCTCAAAACCCAAAATAAAATAAAATACACTAGGCTATGAAGTCATATTAAGGTATATGGGCTATATAATCTAGCACAGATAGATATAAAAGCAGTGACACATAAGTATACAGTAAAGGACAACAGAGGATTTTGAAAACAAAAGCAATGAGTATGATACTGAATCTTGGGTTATATTTTAAAGATGAGAATTCATAAATATAAACTCACGCAAATACTTCCTAATATAATCAATCATTTTCTTATTTTATATTTATGCTTTTATCGATTATGGCTCACAAGTTACTCAGGATGCATGCCCATATTTATGCCATTGCATATGGTGCTCTGATTGCTCTGCTCTCAAGGAACAAGATATTATATATTTTAGGAAAGTCTTACTTTACTCTTTCTCCCTTTCCTTGACCTATCAGTGATAATTTTTTACAATAGCTTGTGATATATCATTAATTGTGATTGTATTTATCACTTATATTTACATAGTTCTTAGGGAAGAACTACATCTAATATATCTTAACTCCTCTACAATATCTGAAAGTTTTAGAAAAGAATCTGGTTAAAATATATTTTAATAAATTTTTATTTAAGCACCACGATTACAGCATGTTTGTTGTCATAAATGGAATACCCCTTACACTAGTGCAACCTTCTCACAAGGAACAACCCTGTTCCTCACCCAGAATCTGGTTAAAATATTAAGCATCAAATAACCACTTGCCAATTAGTTAAGGGGATTATTAGTGAAGTCTGTACTGTATTTGAAGTAATATTTTCTCACAGTGAAGAACAACAGGTCTCCCTTTAATTTTTCTCTGTATCTACATTTGTATAGCAAATAGTCACATGTGACTGTTAGTAAAAACAAAATTAATAATACAGTTTCTCAGTACCACTAGTAACATCATCGCAAGATTCAATAGCAATCGGTAATTAGCGATGAACAACACAGATGGTAACACAACACATTTCATTCTGAAGAGTTACACTGCACGGTACAGAGGTACAGAGAGATCAGTGATTCTTTTAAAAATAAAAGAAAATATTCAATTTGCAATACTCCAGTGATTTGCAAGCTCACTCAAGAATAAAAGTTAAAATTCTTATAATGCATCACACTCCACCAAACTACCTCCACTCTTATTTTCTTTCTGTTTCATAGATGGCTACAATATTCCTAAACAAGGACAACTATGTTCTCAACTCAAAACATTTGGGCATATAGTTTCCTTTGCTGGAATTTCTTCTAAAAGCTACCTCCATTCCCATCTCTTCATTTCCTTGGTCTTATGTTCTCAATAAGATCTTCTCCTGGTCATAAAACAACAAATTTATTCTCAGCCTTTCTCCCGACAGGTCTCTCTCTCTTTTTTCCCCTGTTTTCTTTATCTTCCATAGCACTCACATCTGCTATAGATATGTATATGTTTATCTTGCCTTTGCTTGCCTTCCTCAATGTAAATGTACATATTCAAAAGGATGCTTTCTGTCTCTCTTCTATTTTGTTGTTTTCCACCTAAAATAATAATATAATGCCTGAAATGTTACAGCAGCCAATTAATATTTGTCAATTGATTTTTAGCTATTTTATGAACTTGCATTTTCTAGGTAGACTATATTACAACAATATTGAGAATGATTTCAATATTTTAGAATTCAATTGTTTTAATTCACTATGATACAATAAGTAAAATAGATTACTAGAGAGTCTTAAATTGTTCAGAAAAGTTCCTTTCACTCTTACAGTAATAATTATAATTAGATACAAACAATTAAAAGAAAAAAACATTTCACCATTTTTATTAGAAGTGGTGTTACAGCAACAATGTTGGCCATTATTTTAATTCATATATTTAATACATATTTTATGAATAGCAATTCTAGGAAGTACTAAACTTAGTACAAAATCCTGGGGAAATATAAAAAGTTAATAATAGGCTGGGTGGAGGGCATTCTTTGCATGCCAAATTCCCAAGTTTGATTCTCAGCCTGCACCACAGACTTTGTTCCCTCAACAAAACCTACCATGTAACCCTTATGTCCACTTGGCACATTCATGCTCAGAGACACAGCCTCACCAAATTGCCCATCTCAATGGCATAGGTTTATATCAACTCAAAGTCTAGTTATAATGACAAGGTACCAGCAAAATTCTTGCATATTGTGTGAAAGCTAGGCAGGAAATAGAAGACTAGAGGAAAGGAAACATGCATAAATTCATGACACAAGTCAATGGTTAAGAAAGAAATTTAGTGAGAAAGAAAAAATAATTATTGTTGAAAAATCAGTATGTGTAGTCAAGCAGAAAGAATTTCAGCTAAGAATAAATGAGCAGGTACTGTCAGGGAAGTTTCAAAACAGAATGTAGGTATGAGATCAAGAGAACAGGAATTAGGGTTCCCATTTCTACCTTGACACTACAAATTGAGAGGAAGATAAGGGGAATAAAAGCAAACTACTCTGAAGTGGTGGATGAAACAGGAACGCATGGAAATAAGAAGCAGGTCACACACTAACTATAAAATTTTTCTGCAAGCTCTTATCTACTAGGGATAAGAACTCATGCATTTTAAACACAGGGGCACCTCCTACCTTGAACATGTGCCATATGTATCCAATTTAGACTCTATGGGATCAGATAGTGACCATCCAATCCCGGACCCTGGATTCTAGACATAGAAATTACACAGTTCCCTGCAACAGCACCAGGAACGAAACTCCCCGTGGGAAATTCCTAATACTCTCTAGCACCAACTTGCACCAGTTTTGATATGACATCCTGACAACGAGGAAATGGCAACAACTTGATCTAAGAGCAGGTTGTCTTATCTCATCACCTAACAGTAAGATGAAATCAGAACACATGTCATTCTTTGATCTGTGTAAAAGCCGAGATCACTAACTACAGAAGACTGACTTTGACAACCGCAACTGAGCAGAACATTTCCTGAGATCAATAAGAAAGACCCTAGCCTAGGCTTCAGCCTATTATCTGTACTATAACTAATATCTCTAATTCCAGAGTTCTGACTTTGACAACTGCAACTAAGTAGAACTTCTGGAACCATGCTGAAAGATTTTATTCTAGGCTTCGTTCTAGGATCTGTGCAAAAACCAAGACCATTAATTGCAGAAGATTATTACAACAACAGTGATGGAACAGAACTTCTAGAACCATAAAGAAAGACTCTTTCCTAGGCTTCATCCTATGACCTGTGCAAATACCAAGTCTAGTTACAGAGGCCTGATTTTATCATCCACAACTGAGCAGAAAGTTTCCAGGCACCATAAAAGGACCTTTGGGGTATAAAAATGAGCTTGTATGAAGCCTGTAGTTGTTTCCATGACAGTATGCTTTAAGTGCAGAGAAACCCTGTATTTCTTAGGCCAAGAAAATTCCCTTTTTAATTTCCCCAATACTTGCTATTCCTTTGCAAGAAAATAATTAAAAAAGGCACAAAGACTTGCCACACCAGACCTCTTTTCTTTTTTTGTTCTCATGGTTATTATTTAATTGGTTTCTTGTTGTTGTTGCTGTAGTCCTTTTTTATTATAGTTGCTGATTTTTGTTTTTTGTTTTGCTTTGTTTTTGTTTTGTTTTGGTTTGCCTTTTTTGTTATGTTTTTCTTCTTTTTTTCCTTTCTTCTTTTGAATCGATATTTATAACCTCTAGACATAATCCTACTAGGTTTTGTTTTGTTTTGCTTTGCTTTTTGTTTTTCTTTTATTTTCAAACAGAACTACGTAACTTGAATCATTTTGTTTTGCCTCATAAATTGAGGGAAAATAAATAGTTACCAGAACCAAACAGTCATACGAACATTGAGTAGAAATAAAAAATGATCAGATTTAAATACCAAAACCAAAGTCAAAGACAACATAATCGATACTCAATGTACCACAAGCTAGACACAGAGGCAACTAGTTACACTATCATTCTGGGATGCGAAGGAGGGAGATATGGAATGTTTGCTGGGAACAGGGTTGGAAGGACGACAACAATTGAGGTTGAAATGTCCCTGATTCATTGTCATTATGTACCTTAATTATTACTGTGAAAAATTCTTTATCTATTTTTTTATTTTTGGGACACACATGGCAGCACTCAGTGGTTACTCCTGACTCCACACTCAGAATTTGCTCCTGGCAGGCTCAGGGGACCATATGGGATGCTGGGATTCAAACCACCTTCAGCCTGTGCAAGACAAACACTCTACCACTGTGCTTATCTCTGTGGCTCCTGTGAAACATTATTAATTCACTTTGTTCACAATAAAAATTAAAAAATGTTTCTACTATTTAACAAACTTACATTTACTAATAATTGTATGTATAAAAACTCATAAAGTGACTTGCCTCAGAAAATATGTAATAATAACTTGTAGTGTTTCCAATCATTAGAAAAATGCGTGGTGTTTTTAATTTTACTTAGTGTGATTGTCTTTTATATATACAGTCTACACTAATTAGGTATATGTAAAGTCAACATTAATTTTAAATGTCCAGTAAAATATGATATAATTTCTGAATATTTGGTAGAAAAGGCCACATCTAGTTTTTCTCAAGAGGTTACTCCTGGCTCTGTGTCAAGAGCTGATCCCAGTAGTGCTTCGAAAATCATATGGTGGGCAGCTTGACTGCATACATGACATTCTATCCCTTGCCAGCTCTGACTATTTTAAGAAAAATACTGGACTTGGAACAATTGCTTGTCAGATCCAGCTAGGAAATCCAGCTCTTAAGGATCACAGTGCCTGGGACAAGTGAATGTTTACATGAAATCATGGGTAAATGAAAATGAATGAATCAATAGAATGAAATTATTCATTGTTTCATTAACAAGGGATCTTATCTGCTCTAGAAGACAGAGAAACTGGATTTCATCCACATTGTCTCAGGGCCTCTGCCTTTATCACTGTCCAAAGAACATCTCAAGAGTATAAAAGGGATTTATTAGCAGTATAATTATATTCATATTTAAGGGAATATCAAATGAAGGCTTTGAGCCTATG
>PVKC010008680.1:0-27975 GCA_004027635.1 Crocidura indochinensis
CAGGAAAGGGGGACTCAGCGGGGAAGCAGTAACTTTTGATCTGTTCAAAGGTGGGAGAAAAATATTTCCAAAGAGCCAACACACTAAAATGTTATTTGCCTTTAAAAAAAAAGAATAATAACTCCCCCACCCCCAAGGTAGATCTCCTGTTCAAACTTGAAAATGAAAATTCCTCCACTTCAAAACAAATAGGCAAGAAATGCAGTCTGTTAGGATTTTCCTAGAGAGGGCTGCCTGGGACAAACTAGAGAGCCCCAACTCACTGTCCTTGATATTCTAGCCTAAAAGATGAAGGGAGGGTGTATGCTGCAGAAACCCACTACCCTTCATAAGGTTCCCTCCATACTATTGAGAAATGAGGATTTCTCAAATTTCTGCATTTGCCAGGAATTTGGCAAGAATTTTTCCAGGAATTCCTGGCCTAAAAGAAATGTTTCCTTCCTATAACATCAGGGAGCAGAGCAAAAGTTGTAAGGATCAGTGACTTACAGGTAGATGCCTTTGTGCTCAGAAGAAAAGGTAATTACTTTGGGATAATTTCTCTCCCTTATGCAACTTGATTGTCCTTAAGCCTCAGTTGCTTGAGTATCTTCTCTGAATCATGATCCATGTCCACTGTTGTCAACAAAACAGCATAACATCAGAACATAAAAAGCAGAAACAGGAGTGGTAACACTGCAGGAAGGTGCCTGCCTTGCACACAGCTGACCCAGGTTGGACTCTAGTTTGATTCCTGGCATCCCATACGGTCCCTCGAGCCAGGAGTGATTACTGAGCTTAGAACCAAGGGTAACCCCTGAGCACCACTGCTAGGTGTGTCCCCCAAAAAATAAAAAATAAAAGGCAGAAACAGATACTGAGCAGAAGGTACCAAGTCCAATAGCAGTGGTGTCCTTCACCAGCTCTGTGACCTCTAACGGTTTACTTTGACTCTCTGGGCTTCCATTTCACTAATTGGGAAATAACAGTGGCTGAATGGAACATCTTCCCATCTCTCTGTATCCTAAAATTCTGCTTCTTTGCAATCTCTGTTTCTGTAAAGCTACTCTATACATTCAAAGTATGTGTTTGGGGTAAGATTTCCATTCTCACACCCAGGTGAGTGACTCTGTGTGGAACAAAGATCTTTTGCCATTTGTTCAGACGGTGTCATCTTCAACTGTAAGGACTGGGTGGGGCTCTCTTAGGAGAATGGAATTCGGGGTTTGCCATTTTCTTTTCCAAGGGATTGGCCTCATGCCAAATTCTTCCATCCCTCTGCCTCCACCCGGCCTCACATGATGTCTCTGAAAAGATTTCTTACGAAGCACCTGGTTAGACTTGTCCATTAATCTTGCTTCTTTCAAATCTGCTTGATGAACGTCCATCCCTGAATTCCAACAGTTCAAAGAGGAGTTGTGTGTCACCAATTAGCTACCAAAATCAGAAATTTTATTCCCCTGTGCTGGGTTACAGAGGGAGAAACAGGCCAGCCTTGGATCAGAAAGACAGTCTAGCAGATAAGATGTTTGTCTTGCTTCTAGCTGACCTTGGTTCCACATTGCTACCACATATGATCCCTTGAGCACTGCCTGTCAAGACCCCTGAGCACAGAGCCAGACGTAAGCTACAGGGTATGACCCAAACACCACCAAAGAGAAAAAAAAAAGAAAAGAAAAAGAAATAGACCATTCCCATCCATTGTCTTTCCCATTCTTTTCTCTCTTCCTGCCAAGTGTCCTCCCATCTTTCCTTTGGTCCCACCATCTTTCCACTGGATGAATCTTGCTGTAGAGTGCCTAGTGGAGAGTTTCCTTCACATTCTCATTCCCTGAGTACTGCTTTCAGGCCTCTGAGCCTGCTTGTGCCCCCCACCAACTCCCCATGTCTCCTGCCCCTCCACCCACAGTGGTTTTGCTCTGATGAGATTTCCTCTCTGAGGGAGTATTTTGGTCCTGTTCTCTGTTCCCAAACAAATTCCCCTGGTCCTTTAAATCTGGTTTCAATCAACATAATCACAGTCGGTTCAGTGATATCAACTCTGCCTTGATTTGTTCGTGTAATTCACGCTGTGTCCTCCACCTCTCGGGCTGTCTTATATACACATACTTAAATACATAGATATGTGTATATATTACATGTGATGCCTGTCTATTGAAAAAGAGATCCGTTTTCCATCATGCCTGTAATTCTTCTTCATTTTTCCCTAAATCAATATCTCTATGCAGATGATCTAAATATGGGGAGATGGGCTGTTTTGAGAACCCCAGGGGCTCTTTTGACATGAAGGACAGCTCTCCAAGTCAGATTCCCAACAAATTGAGGGCACATGCTGTTGGTCCCCAGTTATAGTCTCCTCTGCCACCTTGGGAGAAGTGAAGGTAGGGGGTATTTTCCTACTCTCCAATGCCCACATGGTGTTTTTGGCACCATAACATTCCTGATCTACGTTCTTTAGGAAAAATATTCAAGATGCAGAAGCTCTGATTCATGGAAACCACTGAAGACAGAATAAGTTCAAACTCAGAAATGGCTGTGAAATGAAAGAATTTCAGTATACCCACCTCGTGCTGAATAATGTCAACTGTTAGCCAGATAATGCCAATGCCATGATGCTTCAGGATCCAGGGAAGCAGGATCCTTACTCTATTTTTTAATTAATATCTTTATTTAAGTACCATGATTACAAATATGTTCGTAGTTGGGTTTCAGTCATAAAAAGTACACCCCCTTCAGCAGAGCAACCTTCCCTTCACCACCACCAATGTCATTCATCTCCCTCCTCCCCTACCCCCTGCCTGTCTTTGAGACAGACATTCGATTTTTCTCACTCACTACCATTGTCATGATAGTTGTTTGTGTAGTTATTTCTCTATCTGCACTCACCAATCTTTGTGGTAAGCTTCATAGCATAGATTGAGGACCCTTATACGAATCACAGGAATTTCCTCTACACCCCAAACCTTAGATTCATCAATACCCATCGCCTGGCCTCATTGGTGGGGACTGGTACACTCATATACAAAGCAGTTGAATTGATGAATGGAATTTTGTCAATCTGAAACAGACAATTCTACTCAGACATGATTTTCCCTACTCGGACACGATTTTCCATGGACAGACCCGAGCGCTTCAGTGAGAAAAGATTTTTTTAGTGATTTCTAAAAAGTTAACTGGCACCTTCAGGAGTCAGAACCATTTTCTAGGACAGTAAGGAATGGGAAGAAGGATTATTGGAGAGATCACATGACTGGAACAAAGAGGGGTTGAAAGATGTCCCCAGAGCCTGGAGAGGCAGTTCCTTGGTTAGCAAGAGAAGGGAACTTCTAGGCTTTAGGGACCATCTACAATATTCAGCCTAATTGCAGGACTTGATTTAACCACAGAATTGGATGCCAACCTAGAATCCAACCTAACTGGTTGTATAAAAGAATATGACCTTTGATAGTTATCAATCTTTCTGAATGTACATGTCTTTTCTACACTTATATAAAAATTAGCTTTCATTGTGTTTGTGGGGGGGGAGTGGAGTGATAGTACATGTGCTAACATGCTTGCCTTTCCTGCAGCAACTGTGCAGCCAAACCTCATTCAATCCATATATATCCCCCTGGGCCTCCAAACTCCTTTCACCATGATCTATAGGCCATGCATTTTTGTTTGGTTGTTTGGGGCAATACCCGGCAGTGGCAGTGTTCAGAAATTACTCCTGGCTCTGGGCTCAGAAATTGCTTCTGGCAAGCTCTGAGGACCATATGAGATGCCAGGAATCAAACTCAGGTCTGTCCCAGGTCGGCAGTGTGCAAAGCAAAAGCCCTACTGCTATGCTATCTCTCCGCCCAGACCATGCATTTTACTTTGAAAATTTTCTTTTCTTTTCTGAAATGAAATTTTATAGACGTATATAATCCTTATCATTTTGGCATCATAGCATACATTTATTTCAAATTACCCATATCTTTGATTTAATAAGATTCCCCATTTTTTGTTTGTTATTGCTTGCTTGTTTTAGAGGCCATACCTGGTGTAGTCAAAAGTCACTCCTGGCTCTGTGCTCAGCAAATCTCTCCTGGGAGTGTTCAAGATCTATATATGGGGTTGGGGATCCAACTTGGATTAGCACTCTGGCCCCAAGATTTCCTATATTAAAAAAAGTGAGAACTTCTTTCGCCTTTACACATTTTCACTGATACACAAGTTGATTTGTTTTATTAAAACAGTTTTCAAAGGGCCCAGTGATCACTCCCTGGTGATAGTGAGCCAACCAGTTCTGAATAGTCAATGTTTAGATAAATTTATATAGTGCTGCTCAGGTCAGAGAGTCTTGGATGCTGAGTACCACTAGGGCCCCAAGCAGTGACGCTCAGGACCCATGCATTTCTGGGGATCTAAGTCAAGTCCTTGGGTATGCCTGCACCCCTGACTCCTGAGCTATCTCCCAGTACCCCACAAGTTCATTTAAAGTGAGACTTCCAGCATCAAGGAAACATTTCCAATTTGAAAGTTCTCTTCCTCATAGAGACCAGAGTTCACTCTTATCTCCCATAAGATTAGGATCGTGTATTAACCACTGCAGATCTTGGAGGGAGGGCCTAGAGACTCCTGACTGCCCCGCAGGAAAGTACCCTGGCTCTGTCATCTCATTGCTGACTTTCACAGCCTGGACAAGGGGGTCAGGAAGGAACCATTGAGAAACCTGTGAGCTGAGTGAATCTTCTATGCTGTTCCTAGGGCAAGTCCCTTTGCTACTGCTTTTCCCCTTGACTAAAGGGGAAGGTCTCTTTTTTTCCTTTTTATTCCTGGTCTTAAACCAGCATCCTATTTATTCCCAGGTCCCTCCTGGTGCCCAGAGGTAAGAGACAGGGGACCTGAGATGTCTTTCTGTGATGCCTTTATCTTAATCTTGATCCACCATGCAACCTTCATATCAGCAGACACACAGCTGAAAGCTGGAGGAACAAAGAAAGACCTAGGACCTAGGAAGATCAACTGTTCAGTCTGGTGTATAAGTCCTTCAACATGGGGGTGTTTCCCCTGCTGATCGTCTCAGCCATAGCTGACTAATTTTTAGGTGAAAGTGCAGCCTGTAGGTAAAGCCTATGATTTTGAAATTCAAAATGTCTCTCTGCAGCTGGTTTTGCAGAGACGGGACATGTTGTCACCACCTGCTTGAAACTCCTGCCCTTGCCTTTCGGCAATGTGAATTGTAATCCATTTATTTCCTCAGTCACCCATCTGTCTCCTCTTCTCTCTGCTTTTATTTGACCTTGCAACCTTGCATTTGGCATGTTCAATTTTGTTTGTTCTTCCACAGTGTAGTTTGTTTCTGGGAATCCAGACTTTCTGTTTTTTTTTGTTTTGTTTTGTTGTTTTTGTTTTTTTAATTTTTTGTTTTTGGGCCACACTCGGTGACGCTCAGGGGTTACTCCTGGCTATTCGCTCAGAAGTCACTCCTGGCAGGCACGGGGGACCATATGGGGAACTGGGGGATCGAACCATGGTCCATCCTAGGTTAGTGCAGTCAAGGCAGGCACCTTACCTCCAGCGCCACTGCCCAGCCCCAGACTTTCTGTTTTTTTAAGATCTTAGCAAGGCTTTTCTGAACTACTTGATGAACTCTTCTTGAGGAACAGAGGGTCTTGGGCAATAGAAACTCACCTAAATCTATTTTCCCCCTGGTGTGCTCCTAGCTAAAAAGTGATATAAATGCATCACTATGCTCAAAAAGGAAGTCACTGATCCCTTGTCTTTCACATGACAGCATTAGAAAGTTTGAGGAAATTCAAATGGAAATGTCTATTTGAAATGTGAAATACATAATAGAAAGCAGAAGCATGGGGCCAGCCAGTGGCGCTGGAGGTAAGGTGCCTGCCTTGCCTGCGCTAGCCTAGGATGGACCGCTGTTCGATCCCCCAGTTCCCCATATGGTTCCCCAAGCCAGGAGTGACTTCTGAGCACATAGCCAGGAGTAACCCCTGAGAGTCACTGGGTGTGGCCCAAACACCAAAAAAAAAAAAAGAAAGAAAGCAGAAGCATGGTCTTGCTACCAAATGGTTTCTGCCCCCACACATTCCAGACAAAAGGAGAGTGAGATTGCAATGAAAAGAGTTGGGTTAGGCAGCAGGACAAAGTGATGCCCAGGGTTGAGGCCAACAGCATTGACTGTTTGCTCTGGCCACCAGCTACCGTGGCTGTATCTTTTGGGAGGTAGACTTAGGGTTCAAGGAAGGGGAGCCAGGGAGGAGGGCAGAGAAGATCTGAAGATGACATGATGAGGCATTGGAGCGAGGGGAAATGTATACATGAAAGTTCACTGGGGCCAGATTTCTGGATCTCTGTAAATTTAACACAAATCTCTTGGCAGGAAAGTCTCTGTTTCCCAGTAGAAGGTAAAAGGGACTTTGGGGTCTGGTGGAGCTTTTCTTTTATAGTGGTGAGAGGACTAGAGAAAATGGAGCACCAGCTGCCTAGTTCACTGCATGATCTTAGACTGGATGGAGGGGTGACTGGTGGACAGGATAGAGCACCAGTGTGAGGACCTGGCTAAAGTTCAGGTCTGTCCTCATCAGTTTACATTGCTGTCCTCTTTTGATCACAGTGGTTACTGAGACGTCCATGGAGGAAGCCTCACTTGAAATCAAGGATAATGTTCAGCTAAGGGTATGGTTGTTATTTCTAAATAATCTGATATAGGTTCTAAAGAATTTCTTAATGTTCTCCAGGGCAGGGCTAGAAAGATAATGCAGAGGTTAAATCATATGTTTACCTGTAGCCAATTCTGTTGGATTCCATGCATCACACGGTATCTAAACATCACTGGATGCATTACTAGAGGTCCATAAGCACCTCTGAGGTAGTTCCTAGTTCTCCGGGGACCCAAGCTTCCCCTGTCAGGGCATTTGAAATTGAAGAATTTCTCAAATAAGTATCTCAACTCTCAAATAAGTATCCTCAACTGAGTCACCCTTTGACTCTATTGCTTTTGAGCTTGACTATTATTTAAAATAATTTTGGAGGGATTCTAAAGTTTACAATAATGCCAGTGAATAACTATCTTTAAAGAGTGCACATAGGATCTTCAAAGAAGAGATAGCCTGAAATGTATCATCCAAACTGGGGCACTCAGGGAGCAGAGAGCCAGAATAGGAGGTAAAGCATTTATCTTGACCTGTGGCCAACCATTGTTCAATAGCAAATGGTTTCCGGGGTATAGCCAGGGGTCACTCCAGAATAAGAAACTCTAACAAAATTACAAAATGGTATTCTCAGGAGAAAGACTGAATTAATAATGATTAAACCAGAACCTAAACTCTACTGGGCATATCTCTTAAAAGCTCATCCCTTGGATCATGTCATTGTATCTAAGAATCTTTCTTAAGGACCCATTATGAGCTAGGAAATATGGGTGCAACAGAGCCCAGAAAGAGAACTTGCAGTTATATGAGAGAAACAGGAGTGTAAGGATAGCCACCAAAGAAGGTAGCAAGGAAGTGGAATCAGAGGGAATAAAACAGTCAAACAGAAAGGGGACTAGAGGGTATGGAGAGAAAGTATAGGGCTTAATGTGCTTGCCTTGTATGCTGTCAAACCCAGTTCGATTCCCAACAAATACCCCACTATCTCCCAAATACTTCCAGCTGTGACCCCTGAGTACAAAGCCCCTGAGAATCGGGTAAATCCTTCCCCAATAAAATTAAATCACAGAAGTAATTCAGTCAAAAGAATGAGTATAGACAATGGAGAAAAGGAGTTGGGGTCAGTGAACACAGTAAAATAGAAGCACAGTTAGATTAGCTGTGGGAGGTGAAAGACCTCAGGGTACTCTCTGTTGAAGACTGAGGCCCTTTCCTGAGGATAATTATTCTATTTGTGCTGAAGGTGAAGAAGGTTGTGGGGGTAGGGGAAGACAGAAACTTCCATTTTTAACATCTTCCTTCTGATGCCCCTGAAACCTACAGATGGAGTTGACAGGTAGTTGGGTAGATCTAGGTACAGAATTGAGGATTGAGAATTAAGGATTGAAGTACAGGATTGAAGGCAGGGCTGGAAATGGGCTTGAGGAAATGAGAACCCCTAAGCAAGGTGATTAGGATGAGACTAAAGAGAAAGATCTAATTTAGGGAAATAGCCAGGGAGAGGCACTGAGGAGGGGGCTGGCATAGATTCAGGAAAACAATGAGAGAATGAAAGAGGAAAAGTATGAGAAGATGTGAACGAGGGAGGCACCACAAAACTAACCTGTCTAGTTTTAATACAAGGAACTGGGGTTAGGAGGATAGTGTCTTCCTGGCCTATATTTGTGATCTGGTGGAGATCATGGAGGAAGGCTAACAATTTGGAGGGGTAGAACGCCTGAGGACCCCAGTATGGTGATAATAGATTTTGTAACAAAGTTGGGGACTGATGGGGTTCAGTCCCTCAGACATTCCAAGGAAGGTGTGGTTGGACTCCAGTGACTTTGATCTCTACTCACTCAGGGCAGAGCAGTCAGCCTTTACTCCAATTAATTTTTTTTTCCTTCAGTAAAGAGGAGGTCTAGGTATAATTCTGACAGTACTCAGGATTATCCTTACTCTGTGCTCAGAGTCCTTGTCTTGGCTTTGGGATTGTATATATAATGCCAGTGATTGTACCAGCACTAGCTGCATGTAAGGCAAATATCCCATTCCTATACCATCTCTCCAAAATATTCACCTACCTCCAGTAGTCTGCTATTAGGCTTTTTGGGGAGGGAAGGTCAAGGATATGCTAGCTTGAGTTGCATATATTCACATAACTTTGAGGGGGTGTTGTGCATAGTTATTAGTGAGTAGATTCCTACAAGTTTTCCTGTCTTCTATGAGAATAGAATCAAAACAAGCACTGTTTGGAAAAATATGAAGGACCTAACAGGAGAGAGAGCCACAAATAATTCACGTCAAAGGCCTGAGATGCACCTGAGGGTACACATTGCAGGAGTATAAAACACACCTTCTTTGCAGCCCTTACTACAGCTTATGACATGAGCAGGCAGGGGAGAGCTGGGCAGAGGCCATGAGAGAGGTTGAAGTGAGGGGGGCTGTGGGAACAACTCATATCAATAGTCAGTTCTGAGCAGGACATTTCTTATAAGAGTAGAGAAATAGAAACAATAAATTTTCTCTAAGGGGGTCTAATCCTATAAGTGATGGTACTGTTAAACAACCTCAATTCTGTAGTGTGCAAACAAACTTGGCATCTGTTAAACAACCTCAATTCTGTAGTGTACAAACAAACTTGGCATCTGTTTTTAGAATACCGAGCACAGAAATTTTAGTGCGATACTTATGGGAAATGACAAAACTTCCCATGTGCCTCTCTTCTCTTTTGAGAAGGTTCTTCAGAAATCATCTCTGGAAAAGCATGTAGAAGGGCATTCTTCAATCTTTTTATATCTGTAGGCAGGTGCCTGTCCTGTATATCTATCTGTTCATGGACCAGCAGTTATAGCCAGGGTGTTAGACCAGCAGTTTTCAACATTTCTATATCTGCAGGCATGCAACAGTTTGTTTGTGGATTGATGGTTGAAACTTCTGAGACCTATTTTTTTGTTTGTTTGGGGTCACATCCAGCTATATTTAGAGTATACCCACTCACTGCACTATTTGTTCATCCCAAGACCTATGTTCTCCTCTGTTCATTTGGGGGGGTCACACCTGGAGATGCTTAGGGGTTACTCTTGGCTCTGCATTCAGAAATCACTCCGGGCAGGCACAAGGGACCATATGGGATGCCAGGATTCGAACCACTATCCATCCTATATCGACTATGTGCAAGCAAGACAAAAACCCTATCGCTGTGCTATTTCTCTGTCTCTAAGACCTCTGTTTTGTTTTTTGTTTTTAGTTTTTGTTTGTTTGTTTTTTGTTTTTGGCTTTTGGGTCACATCCAGCAGTGCTCAGGGGCCACTCCTGACTTTATGCTCAGAAATCGCCCCCAGGAGGCTGGCGGGACTATTTGGGATGCGGGATTCAAACCACCGTTTTCTGCATGTGAAGCAAACAGCTTATCTCCGTGCTATCTCTCCAGCCCAAGACCTCTGTTCTTGATGGATTTGTGTGTGTGTGTGTGCGTGTGTGTGTGTGTGTGTGTGTGTGTGTCCCTGCCTAACTAACTGCCTATCTGAGACTATAACCAGGATTTCCCATATACAAGATTCTCTTGCTACTACTGATCTACATCCATAGGCTGAAAAAATTTTTTCTTTAAACTTAAAAAGAGGGGCCGGGTGGTGGTGCTGGAGGTAAGGTGCCTGCCTTACCGCACTAGCCTTGGACGGACCATGGTTTGATCCCCCGTGCCCCATATGGTCCCCCAGGCCAGGAGCGACTTCTGAGCGCATAGCCAGGAGTAACCCCTGAGCGTCACTGAGTGTGGTTCCAAAACCAAAAATAAATAAATAAATAAACTTAAAAAGAAAAAAAGTAGGGTAAATGTTATCACAAACCCATTTGACTTCCTCAGAATACTCTGGCAGCAAGCAGAGCCAGGAGTAAGCCCTGAGCACTGTCAGATGTGGTCCCCTAAAACCAAACAAGCAAAAAATATATATATATATCAAAAAATTATAACATTTTCCTCATCCCTAAGGCAAGATCTCCTCCCTGGAGTCTGGTTAACAGCCAGTCTTTCAGGATTAAATGCTAAAGATTTCATTCCCAGCACTGCTGCTTTTTAGATGTCCTGTGGCCTGCTGTCTCTCAGACAAGCTACCTTATCTCATGGACTTAAATTCTTTATTCGCAACCCCAAGTCTCTTCTTTGTCATTCCAGGGTCCTCCAAGCTCCACTGATCTCCTTCCAAGCAATTCACTGTATTACAAGATAGGACGGGAATGCCATGCTCTTTTTTTTTTTTCCCTCAAAAGTAAATATTTATAACTTTGCAGCAGACTTGTCAGCTTGTTTTATCCTGAAGGCTGCCCTTAGACACATTGAGGAAATTGCATAATAGAGCCAAGAATCTAGATGTGTGCGTCACTTAAGTAATTCTGAGTCAATAATGGACGGCACATGCAATGGTGGTCGCCATGGTTTAACCATATAGCCTAGGGGTATAGTAATCTATACCGCTTGGGAAATGGCACTCTATGACCTACCTCCAAGATGATGACCGCATTCAATTGGATTAGGATGGCTGAAGTCTGAGCACAGTTTCTGGCCCAGAGAAAATGCACTCTAAGTTCACCTATTATCGTTTCTGCTATGGCAATACTGAAATACTAAGGGCAGGGATTTTCACTTACTCTCCTCCCATTCATTCCCAACCTTAAAGAGATTTTGGAGTACTCTGATATCCTCCAATCTGGGGACTGAGTTCTGAGTTGAGGGCACAGGAAGGGAAAAATGGGAACTTCCAGCCAGGAAATCCCTCCCACTCCACTCCTACCTGTTTTTCTTCTTCTAGATTTCTAGCTTCCTAAAGATGAGACCTTTAGGGCTTCACAGGGCTCCCAGATACTTGAGGAGCTCAGTGAAGAAGGTGTCTTATGGTCTTGGTGAAGACTTCAGTCTCTAAATGTGTGTCCCTTGTGGATTTGTCTTGTGTGCACAGCATAGTCACATTTTCTTTAGAGGTGTGCTTTGCTTCAAGTTTAACAGGTTCAGTGTAGGGGTCAGAGCAATAGCACAACAGTTAAGGTTCAACACTTGGCATCCCATATAGTCCACTGTGCCCTCTAGGACTGATTCCTGAGCACAGAGCCAGTAATAACTCCTGAGCACCTCCAGGTGTGACCCCCAAACAAAACAGAACCAAATAAAAACTGGTTCAAATAACGCTTTTGATTAGACTGGTCTTGATTATGTTTTTTAATTAGGAGTGGGCATGTACTGCTTCCCATAGAAAATTACAAGAAAGATTATTTTTTCCTTTTTGTAAACCTTCCTAGCATCTTTAAAATATTATTCAATTCACACATGTCTGACTTGCACTCAACCTTTGCAGAAGGCTAAGTCGGGTACAAACTGAGGTCATGGCTTCTTTTCTTGGCTGAATTGGTGCTTCGTAAATTGTGTTAGTGTGGCATTCGCCAACTACATTATTAACATCACCGAGGGGAACTAAGGCATATCATGTTCAAGGATCAAAAGTTCCATGTGCTGAATGGATGCCAATGTATTTCCAGACCCTTCCGTTTGACCACAGTTGGCAGCAGCCCTCTTCCTTGGCCCTATGACTCAGCCACTTGCTACTTCTATTGAGTTTTTTGATTTCTCTGTACTTTCCTGTGCTTACCTTGCCATCAACATCACCATTCAATCAACTTTCTTGTGTGTTCCTCCTTGAACTCCAGTTCATCTGGTCCTTTAGATTCTGCACATAGAAACACTCAATCATCCTTCTAGCAAACAGAAAATAGATAGATCCCATTGAAATCAATAACTCTTTTTAGATTGATCAGGTGGCAGAAGAATTTGTCTACTGGCCAGAAGTGACTTGTCTAGAATGAACTTGCTCACATTTTCCTACTTCCGTTCATCAGATCTTTGTCACATTCCCCCATCACCATCCACCCTCCACCCTCCACCCTCCACCCCCGCGCTGACTACGTATGTGGTCACAGTGTCAGGAAACATTCCTGCACATTCTTGGGTTCACATGTAGCCTCTGTAATGAATCCATTCATTAGCACAAAATTGCAGAGTGCCATGCCAAGCCCATCAGGCATAATTGGGGTTTTTGAAGTCAGACCCCCAATTATAATAGTTCGTTTGTCTCATTAGCCCCTTGCATCCTGCAAAAACCCATCCACAAATATATTTCTTAATGGAGGTATTGTTGAGAAAGATTGCAACGCATCGTTTTGTTTAACCTACTCTTTGATCTCCAAAACACAATACATCTTCAGACAACTTAGAGCCAAGCTTGGAAAAGGGGGTGGGATGGGGGGAGAAGAGGCTTAAAAAAAAGTCAGTGTAGCCCTTGAATCAATGGTTGGCTCTATCCATCTCCCTGGACAGGGATACTCTAACAGTCGGAGAAGGAGCGAAAAGAATTTACTTTGTATAAATTTTCTGCATTATAGCTAAGGAGAATATAGCTAAGCTAAAGGAGAATGTGATCAGTGTTTGATATTGGGAAAATTCTCCAGAAGTTCATGGATAAGTAAAGTGTCTCCTTGTGGGAGATCTGTGTGTGTTTGCTTCACTCTAAGGTTTTAATAACAGAGAGCACTGTCTTTTAGGAAGACTGTATTTTAGGGTTTGGAGGCAGGAATTCTGGTTCGAAGTCTGCTTGATTAGTCTTTCTCAGCCTTTTATCCTAATCATGATTCTTCTGACCTTGTTTCTTTCTTATGGCCCCCTTCTCCACTGAGTGGGGGCCCTGAGCCTCATGCTGTGACCCCTATGTAAGCAATTTTCACTGGTGACCCTTTAATATATTCCTAGGTTGAAAAATGCTGATTCTGACTTTATTAACCCTGACCTCATCATCACTAATGTCCTCTATTTCTAAATCTCCATTTCTAAGCAGCAGTATCTTCTCTTGAATTTATTTTCTTGTGTGTGTGTGTGTGTGTGTGTGTGTGTGTGTGTGTGTGTGTGTGTGTGGTGGGGCACATCTGGTGGTGCTCAGGGCTTACTCCTAGCTCTCTAATCAGGGATCATTCTTAATAGTAGTCAAAACCATAAATAAAGCCAGCATCTGACACTTGCCTTAACCCCCTGTACTATCTCTCCTTTCTTTTTTCTTCCATTTCTAGTCCCATCTTCCTTCAAAACACAGGACACAGTGGTGTATCCTTTTCAGTTGCAATCTGTGACCTATGTAAGGGTTCGGTGGTTAGATCATCTGTTTGGGGAGAATGGATATTTCTGCCATGTTCCAGATATAGTTCTCATCTTGACTATTGTGTCTGTTTTCGGAGAGTGTTGAGTTCCTATAGCTGACACTAAGGACCTTGCTGGTCCTCCTTGCCTTTGTTGTGTTCAGGGTGGCCTATTTCTAGGTGGCCTCTACTAGCTCTTCAGAGCATCTTGGGAACAATGGGCTTTTGAGGGGAAGCCACACCTGGCAGCACTCAAGAGCTACTCTAGGCTCTGTACTTAGAAATCACTGTTGGCAGGCTCAGGGGACCATATATGATACTGGGGATTGAACCTGGATCGACCATGTGCAAGAAAAATGCCCTACATGCTATGCTACTGCTTCAGTTCAAACAAGAGCTTTTGAGTTCACGTATGTTTTCCAGGAAAAAAAAAAAAAGAAGACATTCAGTACTCAATACAGATTGTTTCTAGGCCCATGCTTCAGTGTTGCAGACATTCACTTTCCTCTGTCTTTGGAATCTCACCAGGAGCCTAGGTATTTTTTTTTCTAGAAAGAATCTGGATCATAAAAAGATGCATCACAGAGGGATTGGGACACACGGGCTCAGGGTCAGGAGAGAAGGATCAGCAGTTCTGTTCTTGAATCAGCACAGAAAACTTTGGGGGTTCTGCTGGAAAAGTCTCTGCAACCTTTATTTACCACCCTGGGCAGTCACAGGAGGAATGGGGCTGGGGAGGGGAAGGAAGACAATAGAATGCTGTGTTGCTTTGGGGCAGAAGCATGCTCAGAGCAAATTACATGGCAAGCTCAGTCGGAGCATGGCTCAATTTGCCCCCGCCCTTTGGAGGATCTCTGCAGCTGTCGGTGAAGGGTGGTGGTGGGGTGGGCTGGAGCAAGGCAAAAACACAACAGGGGTCACTGGGCAGGTGATGGAATGGGAAGCCCCTATGGGAAGAGATCTGGGAGAGGAAGCATAGGGTGTGGCCACCTGCTGCAAAGCTGGACTTCTTGAAAGGAGGTCCCGGAGGTGCTGGGTGGGCTGTTGTGGGGGGAGAGGCAGAGAAGGTGACCAGCAAAGTGAGTACAGACATTTCATACCGAGTGACCGACATATGGAAAGTGTTATGGGGAAGGGTTACGGACTGGGGGAGTTCCTTGAGCTTTTCAGGGTTGGATGGGGGAAGGGAGGCCTTCAGAAACTCAAGGAGGTTTCTAAACAAAAGGAATTTGAGAAGGGCTGGAGGAATAATGAGAAATGCAAACTTGACCCAGAGTTTCTCCTGCTATCTCCCAGGCTGCTCAGCCTGGCTGTACCCACTTCTAGTTCCCAGGTTCACAGAACAGGACACTGGCGATATAAGGAGTGGAGTGTAAAAGTGGAATCTCCACTGCCAACACCCCTCAGTGTTCAAGGGGAAGCAGGCACGTGAATGGACAAAAGGGATGACTGATTCTTATTTCTTCGTTTTTTAGGAGAGCTCAGTGATTCCTAGGAGGGAGCAAAATAGCAAGCTTGTTCAGGGACCAATAGAAAAGCCAGAAGCTGTACCACAGTCTCCGACCCTCAAAAAACTGGGGAATTCTCCTGTTCCAGAATCCCCAAGTATATGTGTGCACATATATACTCTCACACTAAAGCACACCTACATATTTATATCCACATATTCACATAGCATGCACACAGATACCACCCTCACTCCACTTGGATACCCAGTCACCACTCACAAAAACCAGGAGCATAGGGCCAGCGATATAGCACATTGGATAGGGCACTTGCCTAGCACGCAGCTGACCCAGATTCAATACTAAGCATTCCATATGGTTCTTCAAGTCTGCGAGGACTAATTTTTGAGCATAGAGCCAGGAGAAACCCCTGAGGGTCATCAAGCATGGCCCCAAAACAAAACTAAACAAACAAACAAAAAAGGCAGGAACACACATAGACAAGCACAGATACACACCACAGTGACCCAGATGCACATATGGGCACATAGGCACACCACAACTACACTCACACAGTCACACATGCGCACACATGTACAGATACACATACACTCACACCACATATGGAAACATACATACATACCACACACTGACAGATAGGAACCCATAGCTATGCATATTTTTACATGGTCACACATAGACACACATGGATACAGACACATTCGCACGTGGACACACAAATACACATACAGACTTTCACACATAAACAGACACACTTATATGTGGACACACAATGCACATTCACATGAGCACACACATGTTGCCTGCCTGTTTCCCAATAGCCAATTGTGCTTGAACGCCTCCTTTTCCACTCTCAAAACAGTGAGATTTTGGATTTGGGACAAGTGACCTGTGCCCATAACTACTATGGCCCATGTGTCCTCCTTCAGGATATGAACTTTCAGGCCTATGTTCCATATGTGTGTCCTATGTGTCTTCAGTCACCCGCTCTGATATATGTGTGCTGGGATCCTGCCAATACAGGGAAATAAAAGGATACATGTTAGGGGTAGATTTAGTACTCAACAAAAATCTAAATGCAGAGTTTCCTAGGGCCAGTGCAGCTTTGGAAGAGCTTAGCTCCCATTCTCCTCACTGGTCCCTCTCCAGGTTCAGGCCTTTGACTCAGTGCACCTCTCATACTTCTCTGTACTTCTGTGCTTCTCTGCACCCCTTTATGTCTCTGCTTGTCTGCCTCTCATATTCTCCCTTCTGAAGGCCCAGGTTACAGGCACCAATCTCCCAGCTTCTTGTTGGAGACCCCGTTCCCCAAAACATTCTGGTATCTGAGGCTCACCAGGACTCACCACCACCACCACCCCTGCCATCCCCGCCCCCAGCTGTTGGCTCCTTCACTGGAACCTTCCTCAGAACCTTTAAGTAAATTAATGGAGGCCTCTTACTGACTGGAAACAGGATGTGTCTAACCCTTGACTATGTTTCCGGCCTTAAGTAATCACTGTGTTGGTCCACCACCTCTCACTGCACCTTGAGGCTTTGTGGCATCCACAGTTACCTTCTGATTCTTTCTTATGCTTTTGTAGGACTGGGCTTTGGGGAGAACAGGGCTGGGAGATCTTTGGTGACACTAGTAAGATCACTTGGGGAGATTCTGTTGGCAGGTTATAGAGGAGTGGAGGGGTGAGGGATGGTGTGTTTGTCTGGGCCATGCTGACTACTTTGCCTATTAGGCCAAGGTTGGGTCAGAGAGCTGGATCAGGGTCCTGGAGGGTGTCCAGAAATGTAGCCTTGGGACTATAAAATGATTCATGGGTGACTCAGCTCTAGATCAACCACACCTGACAGTCACTCAGGGTAACTTCTGCTCAGCCACATGGGTCAAAAGAGACACACACATACAAGCCACATGCGTTATCACAAACACATACACATATCCATATATACACAAGGGAAAGGTACACAGATATGACCTCGAGATGAGAGAAGAGAAAGAAACCAACAATCATATTTATTCTTTTTTTTCCGTGCAGGAATGGGGTGATATGTTTTGAGGTCACACTAGACAGTACTCATGTATCTAGTCCTATCTTCCAGTGGTATTAAGCGTACTGTGTGTGATGCCAGAAATTGAACTGGGTGTAACCACATGCAAAGCAATTGCCTTAACCCCTGCAGTTACACTCCTGTACCAGCATCCATCTTTTAACTCATTGATGACTGCACCTACCATTGGAGGATCACACTTGAATGTGGTTTATTAGTTACTTTTTAGCAATAGGTTTCTTACTGATTGAAATTCTGTAATTTACAATAATGCTAATAATGATTGCTCATACACATAATTCCAATGCCACACATATAACCAATATACCAGCCTCCAAGAACCCCAGTTCCCTTCCTTTTAAACCCCCCCAACACCTAGAACAACAGAGTTGTGTAAGTCAGTTCTCCCATTGTGTCAAGTGTCATCTTGATTAATACAGGTGGCAGCACCAGCATCAAACTAGCTGCATGCCTCGGCACCATCTCTCACTCTAGTTTATTTTTGTCCAGACCCTTTGAGAGTGAACTGGATCGATGTCCTATCACCACACCAAACTGTCTGTTCTACCAAATACACATTCGTGGTCCTGACAACTCCTTTCTAAAGCTTCTGGGGTGTTTCCCCAGTGTCATTGTTCATTGGTAGTGCCCACACTTCGGGGCTTCCTCTCAAAGGACCTGATAGCTCCATGAGAGGTCTCATGTCTCTAGACTCAGAATAGCAGGTGGCCCAAATGCAGAGCAGCTTTGCAGGAACAGAAACTGAGTTGGCATTGGACAGGAGGACAAGTGGAAGCATCAAAACCCACAGATGGGAAAAGTCATCAGTAGGAATTGACATTATGCAGGCTATGGGAGTAAGAGACAGAAAAGAAGGTGCACAAAGTCTGAGGCCCTGAGAAGGGCAGATGCTAATAGTAGCTGGACTCATGCAACACAGATTCTTGGAAAAGGAAGGAGGAAAAAAGAGACTGCCTCACAGCCTGCCTTTCAGACTGATCAGGCTGTCAGACTCTAGCTCTGTTTCAAATTGTTGTTAGATCCACCCTGAACTCTACTACCTCCTTGAGAAAGTTCTTCTGAGAGTGAAGTTTGATCTCTGGGTGGGTCTCCTCTTTATGTTCTTCAATGCACAGCTGATTTTGTTGTGTTGGTTGGTTGATTCTGTTGGGTTGGTTCAAGACATGCTTGGTGGTTTGGTGCTCTGAAAGAACTGGCTTTAAATTCTGATGCTTGCTAATTTATAGTTTCTAGAGGCAAGTCCCTTTCACTTTCCAATCTTTCCCATTTCAGGCAAATCTTAATAAACTAGAAGATTGGAACCTTGCTTCAGGATTGTTGATGGACAGGAAAAAAGGGAAGGCAGGAAATATAGAACCTTGGCAGGAAATGTGGAAATGACTCTGCTAATTTGCTAAATAAATAAGAGAAGCAGCAAGCATTCTTGAGCTTACTCATATTCTAGAAAGGGCCAGTGAGCCAAAAATGGCTCCAGAACCATCAGCTTTCCATTACTGTCACAAGATGGTTAAGCAGGAGGTTGAGAGAGCCATACTCACTTACCTCACTAGTATTTGGAGAAGTGGAGGGATTCCTCTTGCTTGTCACTATGGTACATATTTGATTGGAGAAACCAAGCTTTGTGTGAGTGGGACAAAAGTAAGAAAGTTCTAGTCCCAATACCAGCAATCCTGCTGATGAATATGTGGGGGTATGAAGACTCCAAGAGGAGAAATGATTATCCTAGAGCAGAGCCTCTAGACTAGGAAATGGTGACTAATGAACTGGAGTAGGAGATATGTCCATGGTTGATGTTATTCTGTTTCTCACTGACTCACAAATATCTGATGGCTTCAAAGTATCAGATTCAGACATGGGTCTCTCCTTGGAAAATCCAGATATTTTCCAAAAGAATCCTTTGATTTGGGGCCTGAAAGATAATATAGTAGATAAGACTCTTTCACAGAGCAAAACATATTAAAAAAGAAAAAAGCTCTGAACACCACTAAACAAAGGCTTCTGCATTCTAAGGCTTCTTGATGATCATCAAATTAGAAAAGACAAAAGGTGGTTGGCAACCAGGGAAATGAAAACCTTCATAAATGAGCCATTCGCCTCATCACTTAGTACCAAAACATGTGATGGTGTTGTCCACCATGGAGGTGAGAATACGTTCCTCCCTAGGTTTGCCTCATTATATCTAATCATATAATCTTACCATTATTACCAAGTAATCTTGCGAATATTCGTATGTATAAGATACTAATACAAAAAACAAACAACGAATTTTATACAAACACAATAAAATGTATAATGAGGGGCCAGAGAGGTTGATTGTACAGTGGGTAAAGTGCCTGCCATGCAATCAGTTCTAGTTCCTTCCCCTTCACTACCTATGTTCTCCAGTCAGACACAGACCAAAGTTAAAATTAAAAAAAAATGCTTGATTATTTGGGCTGAAGAAATAGTATAGTGGGTAGGGCACTTGCTTTGCACACAGCCAACCTAGATTTGATCCCCAGCATCCCATATGGTTCCCCTAATCACCACCAGAAGTAACAGCTGAGTGCAGAGTCAGTAGTTAATCCCTGAACATGACTGAATGTGGCCAAGCAATGTATAATGTTAATGTTAATAATTAATGCTAGTGATCTCAAAATCATATGAAGATTTGAACACATTCCATACTACATTTATAAATGACAATGTAGTCAAGCAGTCAATCTATGAATGACACCCCTGAAGTAAAAAACCGGACATTGTCCAGATGAAGACTTGGTCTCTGCATCTATATAAAAGAATGGCATAGTGAACTAAAACTTATATGTGTTGCAATATGCACTCATTTAATATATGTATAGTAATCGTTCATGTTTCTAATTGAATGCTTGTCATTTTACTAAAAATAACAAATTTATGTAATATCTATATAATATATTATAATAATATATCTTAAATTTACTTTTATATAATGCAAGCTTAATATAATTCATGACTTATTAAATAGATAATAATGACTTATTAAATAAGAATAAAGCATAAATACTTAAATTTTAAATCATAACTTTTAAGCCCCTGTGCATGCGTGCATGTTGTCAGCCTTTAAAGTGGAGAGAGGTTGAGGCCGGAGAGATAGCATGGAGGTAAGGCAAACGCCTTGCATGCAGAAGGTCCTTGGTTCGCATCCCGGCATCCCATATGGTTTTCTGAGCCTGCCAGGAATGATTTCTGAGCGTAGAAGCAGGAGTAACCCCTGAGCGCTGCCGAGTGTGACCATAAATAAATAAATAAATGAATAAATAAATAAATAAAGTGGAGAGAGGGCACTTCTCAGATGAATGCTGACCCCTTATATATGACAAGATAGATACTGGTTTTTAATAGATATCTAGTATTAAATAATCTTTAATTATTTTCATTGTAGAATAAAAATGGAGGGAATGCAAGTAAAATTCATCATATCATGTAAAAGCATTGCTAAGTAAAATAATGTTTGATTTGTCATTGGAACCAGAGACCTGCAGGCCTGTATGGGTCTTCTTTTTACTCTGCAGGAGGGGTATACCCTCATTTCTTGGGAGCAGGCAGAGGGGTGGCAGGCACGCGACCCTCAGAAATGAACTGAAGGGGTCAGTTCCAAGGCTAAGGTTTCCTGTGTGAGTACTGCCTCTCTTGTTCTATGATCTCAAACAAAGTGATTTAATCCCTCTGAGCCTCAGTTTCTTCAGCTGAGAAGTGGGGTTAATTAGGGTATCTGCAGAGGATGCATTGCGATAATCCACATAGAGTCCCTCAAAGTCCCCAGCATATGGCGCGGCTCAGTCAGTGGAGTGGTGATTAGCAGCGATTATGGTGACTTGTGTCTGTGATTAAAGACAGCTTTGGCTTCAGAGGGGTGGGCTGGAGAGCTGATGCCAAAATTGCTTTCAGAGGACTGGCTTAGGGCTGAGTTTCACCTTGCCCAGCTGCCCAGAAAGAATCTGGACTGTTTGGGATTGGAATCACGATGTTTATGAAGAGCCTCCTACATATTCCTGCCTCTGCGGAAGATTAATTTTCCTCCAGTGAAACCTCCCAGCAAGGCTGCCCAAGTGGGTGAGAAGCGGCCTTGGGAAAGTACCACCTACATGGCTCTCACCTCAATTTCCTGCTCCAAGGGCTTTCTGGGTGAACCCTGGTAAAATGGAAAAGAGAGTCTTGGCACACCAGGCCAAAGGTTTTCTGATCCAGGGATTTTAACCAGTTACTGATGGTCTATTTGCTCATCCCTCCACCTGGGAGGAAGAGGTTGATAGTAGGGTCTAGGGAAGGGCTAAGGGGGGAGCTAAAAGCTCTATTTGACATAGACTTGATGGCCTCCCAGAGAAGGACATCCAAGCATATATTCTGTGTCAAGTCTTGGTGAGGCAAGCAGATCAGTCTGATTTGGGTTCATCCTCATCTTGGTGCTTTGGCATATGTGGAGGGAAAGACTTTGCCAAGCCAGATGTGGTATTACTTTGGATGAGGCTCCTAGAGAATGAAAGGCAGTTGTACTTTGGCATTTCTTTAGTTTCTTTGGTATTTCTTTGGCTTTCTTTTTTTGGGCCACAGAGGCGGTTCTCAATTTATCCATGACTCTGCATTTAGGGATTAATTCTGACTGTATTGGAGGTCCTTACAGGAAACCAGGGATTGAAACTGGATCACCTTATGCTTCTGTACTTGTGTATTGTTCTGGCCCTTTAGTTTCTATGTCTCAAGAAGAAGCACAGTTTATTCCTTCTTCCATTTTAAACTTATTCTTTTCTACTATCCAGAAAATTGGGGGGGGGGTATTGTTAGGATTAATGATAGTTTAAGTTATAAGGTTGCAGTAGATTTTCTTAAGTTTATGGTATTATTGTACAAGAAGCTGGGGTGTGTGGGGGGTCAATGTGTGTGTTGGGTTGGGGTATTCCAGATAAGACCCAGGGACTATTTCTAACTCTGTGCTCAGAAGTGACTCCTCGTGGTCTGGGGCCACATGACATTGGGCATTGATCTGGATTCAGCCTTGTGCAAGGCAAGTCTCTTAACCCACTGAAATCTTTCTAGCTCCAGACTCATTCTTGTCTATGTTTCAAGGTTCCAAGGGAGTCTATGCCTTTTCCTTCTTCCTCTTCTCCTCCTCATTGTCATCATCATGATTATAATTATTTTATAAGTATTATAGATCAGTTACACCCTAGCTCCTATCTAGTAAGAACATTAATGTGTAGATGCATAAGACTTTATAGCTAAAACATACTCATGGAGCCAGCTCAAACATGGGCATACAGCTAAAGCAAGTCATACTTGGGTCATTCTTTGCTGTTTAAGCATTTAATAGGCCCATCTTAGGCTGAAGACATGATACAAAGGTTTAAGGTATTTTGCATGTGGCCAACTCAGGTTCAATCACTAGTATGGTCCCCTGAACCATGCCAGGAGTGACCATTTAGCTTTAAAACCAGGTTTAAACCCTGAGCACTATCATGCATGGCTTCCAAAATACTACACATATACCATGCACAAACTCAAAATTTACACACATACACAAAATTTAAGAGTTTCATCCCAGCTTCTTTGTATAATAATATCATAAATTTAAAAAAAAATCCACTGAAACCTTTTTACCTAAACCATCATTAATCCCAGCGATACCCCCAATTCTCTGGGTAATGGAAGTAAGTTGCCCTGGCATGTGGTTTCCACTAGGAAATGGATTTAATCCACTCACAGAAATGAGACCCAAGCAGCTATCTCAAAAGATGCAGCACTGCAAATAACCTAATTGTAACTCATCCTTACCTGGAAGGGCAGGTCATGTGTGTGCATGTGCAAGCATATATATGATGGCACATATCCAACCTTATACTCTGAAGTGAATTAGTCTTGGTGCCCAGAACAATAACAAGAAGCTCCCTATAGAGATAAATGCCTTAATGGCCAGGAGCTCAACTGGATTCTGTGTTCTTAGCAGATCTTTCTTTGTCCACACTACATCACCATGAAATGAGTTTGTAGTCTGCAAATGATGAAAGAAATTGGAGTTTCCTGCGGTTTGTGTTAGCATACTGAGCTCCTTTCAGATCTCTGTCAAGAGGAGCCTAGCCAGAAGGTTCCTGGGACCTAGGGAGTGACTTTGCTACCTTCCTGCTAAGGCTGCCAGTGCACATTGTTTTGACATGTGCCATGCAGTCTGACTCTCAGTGCCTTGGGGCCTGAAAGACGGTAGGCTTTGAACAATGCAAATTCCGTTTTCAACAGCTGTGTGCAGCACACTCCCAGCACTGAGCTCCAGGCATCAAGTTTGCTTGCTGCAGAGCTGAAAAGCTTTTGCCCATCCAATGTCTCTATTCTCATTTTCTGACGTATTTTTATAAACGCTCTTTTGGAAGCAGTGGTGGAGAGTCAACCCACACCTCTCTCTGCCTCTCAGTCTGTTTCTGCCTCTCTCTCTTTCTATCTATCTCTATCTCTATCTCCATCTATCTATCCATTTATCTATCTATCTATCTATCTGTATGTATATATATATATATATATATATATATATGTCTCACTCCTTCACTGTTGATCCTGGGCCTCCTTTCCATAACTCAGCCAGTGTGTCCCTCAGATTGAAGACCTTGCCCTCATTCTGATCCTGTGCCAAATGTGGGCATTGTCAGTTCATTTTTAGAACCCCATGTTAAATCATTTAAATAAGAAGAACTTGGCAGGAGGTGGCCTTGGTTTGACACCATGTCCGTGCACACTCGTGAAGCATCAGAGGATGTCGTGTGAATGCTCCCCAATAGCACAGAAAGAGGACGATCCATTGCATGTGAGTGGTGGAGGTCTTGATCCATTTCTTACCTCTTTTGTGTTTCTTAGATGGAGATGGCAAGAGAGACCACCTCTCCAGGGACTATGCTCAGAGGAAAAGAGGCACATTTCAGCAAAGGGACAAAGAGTTGGTGGAGTCCCCAATGGGCCCATTCCTGGGAGCTCATTTCTCATGGACTCCTTACAGCAGGGTCAAGCCTCTCCACCTTTCTCCTTGGACAAGTCTTCCCTCCAGGGGAGAGTTTGTATCCATCTTGCCCCCCAGTGAGTTCAGCTTGCATCAGTTCATGCTATTTCCGGTTGCTAACCCCAACAGGCTCACGCACCTAATTGGTGTGTCCTCTCTGGTGTTTGTCGCACCTGCCCTTTGGTGTGGCATCTGTGCCATTTAATTAAACTGCCACTTTTCTCTGCTTCTAGAATATTAAGAGATAAATCAGAACCAATCAGAGGTGCCCCTGGATGTCTCCAGGTTCTAGGAAGGCCAGGATGGCATGGGGACGAGGAGTCTGTGTTGACAACCCAACTGTTTTGAATTCATTCTGCAGTTAAGATGTAGGGAGCGAGTGTAGTCAGTCTCTTAAGACGGCCTTAGACTGACTTTTCTAGTACATTCCTTTGATTTTGGTCATTTTCCTTTCACGGCTATCTTTTTCTGCCGCCTCTCCTTGACCAAGATAGCGGGGTTATCTGGCAGGATATGGTCCATGCAGCCCTTCACATTAGTCAGAGACTTTGTCAAAGCAATTCTCTGAAGGACCAGGCCCTTCTGGACACAGCTGGACAGTGTCCTTAGTGACCCCAGTCAGAGCTTGCATATCTCTAGAGGCTGTGTTGAACATGAACTTCAGTTTGCAGTCTAAGAACCTGGTTCTCTCCCCTACCCCACCCCCAGAATAAGTGGGCAGGGTACTTGCATTACAGGTTCAATTCCTGGCACCCTAGAGGGTCCCTTAAGCCTTATCAGGTGTGATCCCTGAGTTCAAAGCCTGGAGCAAGCCTGAACACTGCCAGCTGTGGCCCAAAAATTAAAATAAAAGAATTTGGTACATGGAAAGGTATTTTCACAGGTGAATCCCACCTCTATATGAGAAATGCTGACCCAGGCTGCCTTCTCCATGACTCCTGTTTACCAACACCAGGACCAAACCTGGAACTGAAGAGGCCATGGCCAGCGCAATGTCCATTACCATACTCAACCACTGCAGAAACAGGTGGCCTGCAGCAGGACTGACCCTGGCAGGTGTCAGATCCAGGGAAAACAGGACTCCGCTGCATTGTTTGTTGATTTCATGGGGAACATTTTCACCAGGAATAACAGGGGGAAGAAACAGAAACCAACAGGGCCACAAGTCCCCTTTACAGACAGCTTAGAGCTGAGGTTTCCTGGGACGGCTCTCAGCCTGCTGGGGGCAGCTGTGCAGGCTCCAGGCTGGAACTTGAGCTGCCTCTGGAAATAAACTCTCTGGAATGTTTGAGCAGGCAGGCACACACACACACACACACACACACACACACACACACACACACACACACACGTCTCACAAATGCACACACACATACACTCACTGAAAGCACAATAGACTAAAGAAGGGCATGGAATCCTGAGTCAGACTTGGTGAATGATCCCTGTCTCTACTTCTGGTTCAGTAGTTCCTAGATTGCCTTGTGCTTCTGTTTTACCTTCCTGGAGTTGTTAGCAAGATAAAAATAGTCCACTGTGTCTTCTTAAGGATACCCACTCTAATGGGGATTCCCAGGCTAAAGGTAAACATATATGTTCATTGCGTGCATGTGCACCAAGCAGGGTCTTCGGGATACAAGCTAGGGTAAGCTTGGGGTAATGAGAGGGGTTGTGCCTGGGAACCAGCAACTGTGGGCAGACTCAGCCCCTCTCTTGCAGGACGGGGGTAAGCATGAAATGTGACTCCGTCACCCTCCACCTTGCGTCCTTGTCCATTTTCAACTGCTGTTTGTATACCAGGCGATTCTGTGGATTGTACATGAAGTCAAAGAGGCCTCCCAAATTGCTCTCTTTTGAGTATTTTGAGGGATGGTGAAACCTTGTAGGAATGTTGCTCCAGGGACTGAGAAAACACCATATGTGGGAAAGCATTTCTAAGTGAGGAAAAGAGCAAATGCAAATTGGTCAGATTCTTGGAAAACTTGGAGCCGCTGGAATGGGCACTGGGGAGAGTGTTGGAAGGGGCTTTTACGGAGGTCTTTAACAGGTCTTTTTCCAATTAGAGCCAAGAAGACACTGGGGACCAGGGTCTACTTCAGAGCCAGGCCTGTATTTTCTTTGGGAAAAGAAGGCAGAGTTGATTGGCTTCCAAACCAGCCTTGGCAGAAGCCCAGACTAGATCCCAGGCCCTGAAGAGCATTTCAGGGAGGGATTGATGGAAATGGGTGCTTTTGTTCCATCAATATAGAGTCCCAGTCCTGAGCTAGGCATCCAGCAGGTATAGGTTAAAAAAAATGGATAAAGTGGAGGTAGTCCAGCACCTATACCTCAGCAGATTGATTGTCGGCAAAGAGTGGGGAATCAATGGATTAGCAGGCAAAAGGCACAAAAGTTAGCCCCAAAGATGAGTTCACTGATGTGCCCAACCTAACAGAAGCCAGAGCATTCCTTTTTCAATCTTCCCCTCTAGGGTATCTCAGTCCCTTTGATGCTTTGAATGTGTGCATTGAGGGCTAGCTTATAGCAACTGTACAGTCACAGATGATTCAAGTTCATGTTCAAGTAGCATTTCCAGTTATCACTATGAGGCCAGAATAGAGCTCAGAACATTGAGGTAAGTTCCACTATTCACCCCTTACATGACCCTGTCACCTGAGCTTCACTGCTCTCGTGGGCTGAACAGCCAAATCTCTTCTCTCTCTCTCTCTCTCTCTCTCTCTCTCTCTCTCTCTCTCTCTCTCTCTCTCCTTGCCAACTGCAGCATGTCCCTCATCTTCCTCACCTTGCACAACTCACTGGAGCTTCTCTCTAGGTCTCAGTTCCCTCCTCACAGGAATGCAGAGTTTATCAGAGGTGCTCTTTATTTTGAACATCTGTTGTCTAGGACAAGTCCTTTGTAAAAAGGCTGAAAAGCACATTATCCAAGAGAGATTCGTAACAAAAGTGCTATGTTTTTTATGCAGCTTTACAAATCACCTAGAAACAACAACCTGACAACAATTGACACTTTCCATTCCTCTAAGGGGTTCAATACACAAAACAGGGTAGATCCAGGATTTGCAAAAAGTAATAAGCTAAATAATCTTCATGGTCTCCAAAATATGCTTAGGGCCCATCAGAGCCATTTCTGATATATTCAGCCTACTGGGCCAGGCAGTTCAATATGAGAGACAGGGAATGTAGTACTGCTTGAGCCCAGTTATGTCAGGAACACAAGGTCTACCTCAGCAGTGTTCAGGCAATGTTTGGAGGATTTTGCAATGTTAGGAATTGAACTGGAGTCTAGCACATGAAAAACATATATGGTAACACCAATACTATATCCATAGCATTCCAAAAATTCTTGGCAAAATCAGGGATGAATCACCCTCAGTGATGATCCTGATCACCCTTACTGCCCCACACCATCCTTTTGCTCCTGTCAGATGGTAGATGAATTCATAGCTCCCCATTGCTCTGAACACAAACTCCTCCTATCCTCAGTCCTACCCATATGACCACAAATGGATTCCTACTTGGACCTTCCATTTCACCAACACGAGGTAGCTCAGCATCTGGAGCCAGGACAGGTTTGGTGGGCTTGTTACTAGTGTGGTCCCACAGGCTCCTATACTCAGAAGTGGACCCCTTCTGAGAATTTAATGCTCTGCAGTTGCCCTCCCAGAATCCTTAGGCATTTTGT
>PVKC010008681.1:0-27787 GCA_004027635.1 Crocidura indochinensis
TGAGCATAACATATTTTTAAAGAACATTTACATCCAAAGTTACAAAAAAGTAAGTATATTCTATAGAGGGAGAATATTTAAGTAAATTTTTCTATCCAGAGGAATTGGGTGAGGGAATTAAGCAAGAACATTTTAACATTAACTCAGAAAGCAGATTTTACATCCGATCTAACATTTAACATACCTCAATAAGTCCATGGATGTGTTATTATTCAATAATGATGGCTAATATCAAATAGAGAAACTCATTTATAAGCTACAGAAACAGAGGTGGTTAGTAATGCACTAAATTGCTGATTATCAAAACTAAAGAAAAAGCTAACACATTCCCCTGAAGTAAACACATGATTAAACTCCCTGAACCTGTTAGTGCTTGTGTGAGTTTCCTATCATTGCTCAGTAGCATCACAAGCTTTACAGCTTAAAACAACTCATTAATCACAGTTCTGACACCTGGGTGGGCTTGGTTTTTAGTATAAGGTTCCACAGTGCCAAAACCACTCCCGGGAGGAAAAGTCATACCTGGAAGTATCTCCAAGATCCTTCAGAATTTTGGGCAGAATTTAGCTTCTTGCCACTGTATAACTTTACTTCTTATCTTTTGGCTGTGGTCAGCCAGGTATTAGTCTTGCCTGGTAAGGACAGCCCACATTCCTTCTCATGATGCTTTGCCATTCCCCAAAGAATAAGGATACACTAAGTCCTTTCCACATTTAAAACCTATCTCCCTTTTCACCTGAATTGCTTAGGTGAGACACAAACAGTATCCTCCTTTTCCATCTTGGGTTCAACTATGCCATATAATATAATGTCATTATGGGAATGATATATCTTAGTTCCAGCTTCTTGGGACTAGATCTGGATATCTCTGCAGAGAGATTTTAGAAAATTCTCCTGCTCATATCTCTTGAAGTAATGAGTAGTGCCCAGCAACAACTGTCCTTATTTCATGATTTATATTTTAGTTTCCAGCATCCTAATCAATGCCAGTGTTATTTCACCAGTTAGTGCATCTCTTTCCCTGGTATCTTCTTCCACTTCTTCATTGGTCCATGTTTAACAGTTGCTTTCTTAGCAAATGAAACCAATCTAATTATTTGTTTTCTCTGTCTTGTCACGATGGAATTCTCATTGCTAACTGAGTAGTGAATGATTTGATTGGCCATCAGGGGTTACTCCTGGCTATTCGCTCAGAAGTCGCTCCTGGCAGGCACGGGGTACCATAAGGGGAACCAGGGATCGAACCGCGGTCCGTCCTAGGTTAGTGCAGGCACCTTACCTCCAGCGCCACCGCCCGGTCCTGGGCAACAAATGTTTTGATGATAAAAATCCTACTTTATAGTCAGCTTCACAGATATATTCTTGATGTCTACTCTCTTGCAATAGGTTCTATCAAAATGTTGTTCTGAAAATAAGATTGGAAAGATATCTAAAGAGATCTTATCAAAAATAAAGACAGAGGAAAGCACGTTCTCAAAATAATAATAAACAAGAACTCCAGGAATCTTAGAGCAAATTATGGCATTGAAAAATCCTTCAAATAGCAGTGAATGAGATATTTTTATTGGTATATCAATCAGTCCTGTACAGGCATTCACACAGCAGTGAGAAATGTCCAATATCAAAGGAGTATCGTTAGGTATCATTACATTGAATCATCAGAAGACTGTCTTATCAAGTGACAAAACAATATTATTGAAAGTGAGAATGTATCTTCATTGCTCAGTTATAATTTTTTGACATGCTATTCTAATCTAGACAGAATTCTCTTTATTTTAAGATGCATATATTTTAGAAAGCAAATCCATCTTGCTTCACAGCCATCAGGACAGGCCAAATGCAAGTTTGAGAGATTTATTATAAAAGTAAACCACTCAGAGCATTTCATCAATCTGTTTCATGTTAAAATTCTTGAATGACAACATTTTTCTTTCTGCACAATGCCCTCCCCTACCAAACCAAGGATTGGTATTTAATGAAGATGTGTTTGTCTTCTGCTTAAACTCAGTGGAACCGATTGGATTAGTAAAAATATCAGTGTCAGTTTCCTTTCATTGTGGTCTCCCATAAACAGATCTATTCATCATCATTTTTGAAATTAAAATATTGGCAAGTTTAAACATATTTATGGGGGATACCCAGCAGTGCTCATGGTTATTCTGACTCTGCACTGAACAATTACTCCTGGCAGGCTAGGGGAACTATGTATAATGCCAGGTATCAAATCCAGGTTGGTCACGTGCAAAGCAAGTGCATTATCCACTCTACTATTTTCTCCAACCCCAGCAGAGTTAATCTTTAAATGATCTTTTCCACCTGTAAAACCTAAGCAAGATAATTTATTTCATTTTTCCCTTTGAAAAGTTCTTGTGCCTTAAGCTTAGATTTCACAATCTGTTTCCCCATTTGTCATCTTCACCATTTGAGCAGCCTTAACTTGAAATGTAAGGCCACCCCCAGACAAGCTGTTCTGATCTTATGAGCTGTCCACTCACCACCCTACAATGAAATGAGTATTTGTGACTGTGTGTGAGTGTAATTAATATATCCAAGCAGTCAAAATTCACAGCACACTTTCATTAAAGGAATTTAAACATACAAGTCTGTACCCCTAAGAACTCTGAGGAAGACTCCAAAAGGCCCATCAGGAGCAAAACTCTGAGTCTGAAGTGAATGTACTATGAATATAGCATACCAATATGCATTGAACATTTGATTATATATACTTTTATTTGAAGATGAAACTTGAAGCCCAACAGGCATAATGATTTTCTTCTCCAGGTGGTGTTTCTTATCTTTAGATAATTTTTAGTTCCTAAGAGAAAGCATTATTTCGATTCTCTGAGTGTGATCCAGTGATTAGTAACTTCTATAGATACTTGATTTTCCTTATATAAAAACCTCCTCATGGTTCTGAATACATGCAGTTTAAGTTATATTCAACCTATTTCCTAGACACAGTCACAGGAGAAACATTAGAGTGGGAGAATATACCATCTCTTCCAATCTTTTCCATCATAAGCTACTCCATAGACTGAGACTAAAGCATAGACCAACAGACTAAACTAATCAGCAAAGTATTTATTGAGATAAATGTTTTAGTTTCTTGGGTCTTTTTGACTAAAAAAAGAAGCATTTTTGAAGTTTTATAAAATCACATTTATTAAATGAAGCAATAGTGAATGTAAATAATGGAAACTTGGTGATTCAGCAAGTTTGCAGTGAATTTTTATTCTTATTTATATATTCAGTTGTTTGTGGTTTTGGCCATACTCAGCAGTACTAAAGACTCTGAGATTATAAATTGCTTCTGGCAGGCTAGGAGACTATATGGGATGCCAGGAATCAAACCCTGGCCAGCCATGTCAGGCAAATGTCCTACCCACTATACTATCACTCCAGTCCTATGTAGAGAATTTTAAAATGAATTTATGAGTGCATTGATAAATAACAATAGAAAATTATGATCCACTGGGTAGCTGAGCTGAGCAGGATCATATAATATAACTCAAATATTAAAGTTTTTTAATTATCAACAGATGAATGGCTAAAGAAACTGTGGTACATATATACAATGGAATATTATGCAGCCATCAGGAGAGATGAAGTCATGAAATTTTCCTATACATGGATGTACATGGAGTTCATCATGCTGAGTGAAATTAGTCAGAAGGAGAGAGAGACGCAGAATAGTCTCACTCATCTATGGGTTTTAAGAAAAATAATAGTTTTCTTTGCAACAATCCTCAGAGACAATGAGAGGGGGGCTGGAACTTCCAGCTCACTTCATGAAGCTCACCACGAAGAGTGGTGAGTGCAGTTATAGTAATAACTTCACTGAGAACTACCATAATCATGACCTAGAAAGCCTGTCTAGAGTACAGGTGGGGGTGGGATGGGATGGAGGGAGATTTGGGACAATGGTGGTAGGAATGTTGCACTGGTGAAGGCGGGTGTTCTTTACATGACTGAAACCTAATCACAGCCATATCTGTAATCAAGATGTTTAAGTAAATAAAATATATATATATATAAAATAAATAAAATAAAAAAAGTTTTTTAATTAGTACAAAAATGTTGTCTTGATGCTTAATAAAATTAATAGTCCTGGGAGAGTGATATATACAAAAGAATATATGTCAGTATCTTTTGGCAATTGTTCTTTGAATAAAAATTTTTCTTTTTCATCTGTCATAGAAATTTATATTAATCGAATATTTCTTAGATATTTTAAGTAAGCAATACTGCTTTAATATGTCTTATAAGAATAAGAATATAAATATAATGACGATTATTATCTAAATCAAATCTATGAAATTCATAACACAATGATCATAGGCACATAATAATGAGTAGTAAAAGGATAATTTTACGGATTTGCCAATAAAAATAGTACAAATAAAATGAACAAAATTTTAAATCTTTTATTACTTTAATCTATGTGTCAATGTACTGCAATTTTAGAGAAAGAAAGCAGGAACATCTTGAAATAAAATAAAAGTTTCATGCAATTATCCCTATTTAATACCACAACAATTTTTATATTAAAGTAATATTTTAATGGTCCTTGCTGTGTATGCAGGTTATGAGAAACTCTCAGTCCTAAAATAGTGTATCTATTTCAAAGTGAAAAACATTCACTTTCTCATCAATGACATACTGTGCTCTTTTTAGCTCACTCTTAATCTTCATAACTGATTTAGTTGAATTACCAGCAGAATATTAAGTCCGTTTAAAATTTTATATTGAAATCTCTGCCTTTGATTAAGGAAAACTAACATAACAATTCAACAAGATTAAAAGATCCAGTAGCTCTTCTCATTATAACCACATTTAGCCTGACCTTGCATGTAATTCAAAATGTTGTTCTCTACCTTGCCTAGGGGAAAATAAAAATTTTCATTGAACTGTCATCTACACCAATTCCAATCACTTCCCCAATATTATTGTTCATTAACATTATCCTGACTTAATGAAACATTTCTCAAGGCCCATTCCTCTTGGATGTTACCCAGTAAATTCCAGTATATTCAGGTCTAAAATTCTAACTTGCCACTGATAAGTATCTTTCAATCTACTGCTAGACCTCACTGACACTGATGGACATTCTAGTACCTGTTTCAGTGGATCATGGAAATTAGTTGTTGTACTAAAAAGTAGAAATTCATGTAGTTTTTTCCTAATAATAAGAAGCTTTTAATCTATAGAGAGTAAAACAAAATCATTATAAAATGTGATACCTCATTCTATAAGAAGCAATTAATATAAACCTGTCTACATTTCTTAGTCTACAAATTAAAAAATTGACTATGGCGAGGATTCTAGTTGTAGAAAACAATGTTTTAAATCATGAATTTTAAAAATATTGTTTGAAATAAAGGAAAAATTATGGCAGAACTTCATCAAGCTTTGTGACATAGTTATGGCTGAATAAAATAAATAACAAATACATTAAAATAATTGGAATTAGACATGGACTGCAGCAAGAGAGAGAACTGTTTCTTATAACTTTATTTCTTTCTGTATAATCTTTAGTTAGATGTATGTATTACTTAGAATTAATGGGAACTCAGACAATTTAATTTAAAATAATCATAGTCATTTAAATTATGTGCATAATTGAGAAGCATTAACATCTAAAAGAGTAACTTGCCTTGAAATGAAAAACCATTACTCTGATATATTTTTACTAATGACATTTTCCAATGGGTAATGGAGACTGAACGATTTTATGTAAAGTTTTAAAGAATTTAATAGAAACAAATAAAACTTATAGTCAGTAGTAACAGTAATAATGCCAATATTTCTATTTCTAGTCACTGGCTTCCAACATCCATACTATCCCTTAAATTTCTATAACAGTCACTGATGGTCCCAGCAGTAAGGATATTAAATTTAGAATTTTGATTGAGAGACTCTGAAAATAATTCTAAAGATACTATAGTAGTTAAGCTATTTGTCTTAATTGTAGGGAGTTTGCCTTGTACACTGTTCACTGGGTCTCATATGATCCCCCAAGTATGCCAGGAGTGATTTCTGAGTGCAAAGCAAGTAGTAACCCCTGGAGTGCCACGGGTGTGCCTCCAAAAAATAAACCAATTTCTCTTGCATGTTATTTACCTGATTCAGTCCCTAGGACTGCATGTGCTCAAAAAAACCTTGAAGGGTTGACCTATGAACCCAAAGTAAGTCTTGAAAATAGTCAAGAGTGCTTAATTCCAAAGAACAAAATATAAAAAATTATTTCCTGGGGCCCGGGAGATAGCATGGAAGTAAGGCATTTGCCTTTCATGCAAAAGGTCATCGGTTCGAATCCCGGTGCCCCATATGGTCCCCTGTGCCTGCCAGGAGCAATTTCTGAGCATGGAGCCAGGAGTAACCCCTGAGCACTGCCCGGTGTGACCCCAAAACCAAAAAAAAATATTTCCTTTGAATATAAAATTGACTATTAAGTTATTGATCACATAATTATTTCAACAGGAACTTGATACTTTTAATTATTTCACTTTAAGGAACTTATTGACTTTTGATGAATTAATTATGTTATATTTTAAAGTGAAATATAAAAATGAAAATTATAAATTTACTCTTATTAACTCTGGACAGGAAACCATATGGTATAAACAATGCGATATACAAAAACGGAAGCATTTTTCCCTTCATTCTAATGTTTTTTTTTAATTCTTAAAGCATGTAAAAATTTAAAAGATATAAATTCCAAAAGACATTCAAGATATGAAAACCAGAAGTTATGAAATTTTGTACTCAAAGAGTAAAAACACTTCCACAACTCTAATCACAGCTGAATTTCATGACTCAATGATATCAAAACATTTCCAGTATTAAACACATTCTTTAATTTTGTAGTTCCTTGACAACTGAAAACTGTAAATTATTTAAAATCTGCTCCTAATCTTGTTGAAGGTAAATGCCTCCTTATTTGTGGTCATGTTTAATGATGTGCAGGTATTTTTGAGTTTATATTGATTTCTGAGTCATTTTCCTATTTTTGGTATCTTATTGACTCTTGTATTTTCTAAAATAACGACAAAATATGTAAAAATTTCCAAAAAACTTAGTATATATTCTTAAGCCAAACATAACCTGGAGAGCAAACTTGCAGAAAAGTTATTAATGTAACCACAGCAATCTTCTTATATTTTCCTTGGCTATCTGAAAGAGTTTTTAGAAGCTATGACAAAACCAGTAAGAACTATCTGGAATGAAATATTAAAAACTGTGCTTAAAACCATCTTTTTCAAGATCAGAAAACCACCATATGGAACTAGTGGTTCATGTTAAGCAATCCATTGAAATATAGGTTAAAATAGTAGGAGTAAGTTCTATTGTAAACATTTTCAGCATTAAACGATGTTCTCATATTGAGGTCATTTTAAAGTCAACATGTTAAATTCAAGTACTATCTCTATAAACCAGGTACACCCACTGTTCTATACCCACTACATTGGAACAGCAATTTAACTGAATTCAAATTCAATATAGTGTATTAAGAGTAGAAGAATCAGCTATTCTACATTTTTTATTTTTTTAATTTAATGCCTTTAGTCCATTGTTAAATTTTTATCTGTATGATGTGCACATGGATATGTTGTTGTGCTCTACTTTAGTACATTCCTGTCAATTTATCTCTTAAAATGCCTTCTTTTATAATTCAGAACCCTATTTGGGGTGAACCATTTATATGATATTTATATCTCAATAGAGTAGTATCTTTTTTCATTTTTTGTTGTTTTTGAATGTATTCAATTAGCTTTATTTATTTTTAATTAATATTTTATAAGCACAATGTTCATAAAAATGCTTGTAGTTGGGTTTCACTTATAAAAATGCACACCCCCTTTCACCTGTGCAACATTTCCACCACCAAAGCATCCCATCTCCCTCCTCCCCTACTCTCTGCCGATATTTGAGACAAGAATTCTATTCCTCACACTGTTTTAGAAAATCTTTATGCTACACAATTTTTATCTGTTTCCATTTTTGGTCATCTTTCTTGCACCATATAGCCTATATATTTTTATAGTAGTCATGGTTGGATTTTTATTTATGGCTATTGTCAAAAATGAGAAGATATATATGTAGAAATATTTTCTTGCCAGAAAAATAACATACATTCTGTTGGTGTTGAGTCATCAATTATGTTCATCATTTTTTACTATAATATTTAACCTTTAGTTGCCACACATACTGGATAATTTATGGGATCATAGACATGTCACATGTATGATTATGGCTTAAAATTATTCTGTGTGATATACCTAATACAAATAAAAGGGCTCATTAATCTCTTAAACTTTGTCATTTGCTTTGACAGAAGTAGTATGATGTAGTGGAAAGAGCATAAAAAGCAAAACACAACAGCACACTTTAGAGTGAGTGATCCAAAATATAAGTTTTATTCATTAAAACAATGTTTCCAAGTTGCCCGGCTAGTTCAGTCCATAGAACATGATACTCTTAAAAAAATGTTTCCAAATCTTTTAGATAGCTTCTTTTATTCAAATCAACACAATTTGAGATAGGTCTTCCTTGGGATTTTGATTACAAGTAACAGATGCAGTCATGAGTTAAGAATGCCCATCAGCTTGTATAATTGTTGAGAGAACTAGACACTGACTCAAAAATCTAAACCTTTCAAGAATAATTATCAATGTGATGAGAACTTTTTAAATGAAAAATATTACTTTAATATATAAACAGGTATTAAAATGCAAATTAAAAATAAATAATTTCTGAACAAGATTTTTAAATAAATATATATATATGTATGTACATTTTCATGAATATATATACATATATGTCTACATATGTATATATACACATACATACAATTTTAGAGCAAGGGTTTTAAAATATGTATATATGTATGTACATTTGAGTGAATATATATACATATATATACACATATATATGTATATATATATATATATATATATATATATATATTCTACCAAAACCAGAGTTCAAGTTCTTTCTTTTTTGATTCATTTTATTTTTGTGTTGTTTTGGGGTCACAACCAGTGATGCTTAGGTTTACTCCTGGCAGTGTTAAGGAGATCATATGAGATTCTGGGAATCAAACACAGTTTTACCATATACCAGACAAGCACCCTGGCTGCTGTACAGTCTTTCTGGGCCAAATGTTTAATTTCTGTTTAAGAAACTCTCTTAGAAATTTGCTACTAATGCAATGAGTTATTTTCTGGTTGAGATCTCTGTCTTTTTTATTTTTTGCTTATAATATTTCTGCAATTTAAACTGGTATGGTAGGATAATTGGAAAGTTTAAAATATATGTCACTGGAAAAGCCAAAATAGAGAGACTGAATGAGTTCAAGAGCAGAAGTTCACCATTTCTATCTACTACACAGAGGAATCCTTTGCTTCCAAAGTAGATCTATTTTTCCATAGAATGTCTTTTTTTATAAAAATAGATCTGTAGCCCACTGAAAAAATATGTGTCAATCTCATACAAATTATAAAAATATATCCATTCTATGCTTCACTTTTAAATTAGAATCTGCCTAGATAAATAACTACATTATCCCCAATATTAAGAAATAGGGTTTGCATCTAATTCTACACTATATAACACTATATTTGGTCTTTCTTTTTTATAAGGAAGGTCAGAGAACATACCTGTCTGAGCTCAGGTCATATTCAAGACTCAGTGCTCAGGGATTATTTTTAGGCGGACTAGGAAATCAATATGTGGTACTGGGTATTGAACCTGGGTCAGCCTTGTACATGGGAAATGTCTTGTACCATTGCTCTGGCCCATAGAGCTGGTGGTACTCTTAATACTTATTTTACTTGTCATGTGATGTTTGATTAATAACTTGGCTAACTTTCCCAAATCTTTAAATATTTTTAAGACACATTCATGAAAACTGAAAAATGAGAACTTTTTCCACAGCAATGTTGGTGTATTATTTTCTTACATCACTGCCATTTCCTGATAATATTTAAGCATTGTGTGTGAAACTTTTAGCACCTTTACTACAAATCATTGGGACTCAAGTATTACATTCTCCACAACTCAATTTTCACAAGAAAAAGAATTATCTATGTACTACCTTGATGAAGCAGGAAGAAATATCATTAATAGATTAAACCTGTACATCTGAATGAATAAATGTGATATATGCCCAATTGCCTTCTACTTTAAGATGTTCAAGGTCAGGAAAATACTTAATGAATATGTGAATTGAAATAAACACTTTTATTTTTCCATCAAGACTTCATTGTAGAGAAAAAAATTGCAAAATTTTTATACATAAACAGCCTTACAGCAGACATGTTCTCAAAAAAATTGAAATATCCTTTCAATATCTAGGAAAAAATTTTGTTGCCCATGATAACTTTCAAATTTTCAAGTGAAACTGGGCATCAAAAATGTATCAACATATAAGTGGATGCTTTAAACTCAAAATGTATAAAACTTCACTAATGAGACATGCTGACAACATGTAATAAAATCTTTCAACGTTTAGAGGATTTATCTATATGGAGGCATTCAAAGTGAAGGATAGCCAATTGATTTTTAACTTTACAAGATCATCAAATACTCACTGATGTGACTTTGAATTCCACATTTTAAATAAACTTTAAGAAATGACAGTCTTATTTGTAGTTTCAAACCAAGTTATTTAATCCCAATATCAGGGGGAAATAATGAAACAGGTATCTTTCAGTTGCCTATTTGTGTAGGGATGATTTTTTTTTCATGTGGATAAAAAGTACCATATAGCAAAAAATTGAATGACGAGTGTATAATATTTTTCACATTAAGTCAGTCATTAAAGATACTTAAAAAAGAATAGAAAATTATTCTGGTTTTGCATTAAATAGTATAGTAATTATCAGACATTATTTGGGGGTAAAGGAGGGAAGTTCTTTAACTCCAGTTTAATTTTTAATAAAATTTTAAGAAAGAAACTTTTTATTTCTTTTTATTTTCTAGTTTCCATTCTCTTTCTTTATCCTTTGTTTTTTCCTTCTTCCCCTCTCTACTATCTAATGAGCATTTGAAGTTGCATATCTCTGATCAGTGTATTAACTTTATTGTACTAAATGGTTTACCATTTTGTTCTATTTTTCTATCCTGTTTTAAAATTAAACCAACCATCCAGACAAAACAGTGAGTTTTTTCACTCTTCTCCCTCTTCATATGCCTTAAAACATTTCAGTCATCAAATTCAAGGTTTTGCTTTATATATATGGTCACACCTGGCAGTGCCCTGTGGTTAGGATGTGCACTCAGAAATCATTCTTGGCAGGATTGGGGGACTATATGGGATACCAGGGATCAAATCAAGGTTTTTCCAAGGTTGGCCATGAGCAAAGAAAACACCTTATCACATTGCTATCCCTCTGCCATCCACACTTCTATAATTTATTAAAATTATCCTTTCCAAATATCTTCTCAGCATAACTATTATTTTCTCTTAAACAAAATCATTTGGTCAAAGATTTATTTTATTTTTTTCTGTGCAATTTAGTCATTATCTTATTTAATTGAATTCTTTTCTGGATGTCTGCAATTTTAGTGTTAGTTTTAGCATTCTACTTAAACAATTCAATATTTATTCTTCATTATTTTGTTAAATAATTTTAATTTATAACTTAGAACTTAGATTAACAACAGAAAAAGAAGGCGGTAAAGATGCTAGCTTTTTTCTACCCTCATCTCCAGATTCACTATTTTTTCCCCACGCATGTTTCATAGGCAGCTCACACTCTCTGGAATGTTTTTCTTCTGCCCAGCCAACTCCTGATGTTACTTCAAAAATCAATTCGAACATCAATCACCATGTGAAGCCCTCATTGTGGAAAATTCTGAGCCTTCACATAATGCTTTCATTAACTCTTGCGCCCACAGCAAGTAGCATACTATATTAGGTAAGCTATCTGTATCTTGGTTGGCCTATTGACTTCTTGAATATGAAAGCAGGTTTACTATTCTTGTTTCGTTTTATTTTGTTTTGTCACACACTGAGGCGCTTAGGGTTTACTCCTGACTATGTGCTCAGAAATCGATCCGGGCATGGGGGTCATCTGGGGATTTAACCTAGGTCCTCCCTAAGCTAGCGCTGCGCCACTGTTCCAGCCACAGGCTTTCTGTTCTTGATACACCCAACAATTAGCCCCATTGATGCCTGTCACAGAACACTAATAAACAAACCATCAATAAAATCATTGACAAATCTTTTTTTTTCCTAATGTATTTATTTTAACTGTAGTGGATAAAAATGGCAAACATTGGGGCCGGAGCAGTAGTGCTAGAGGTGAGTTGTCTGCCTTGCAAGCGCTAGACTAGGATGGCTGGCATCCCATGTGGTTCCCAAGCCAGGAGCTATTTCTAAGTGCATAGCCAGGAGTAACCCCTGAGCATCAATGGGTGTTGCCAAAAAACAAACAAACAAAATTAATGGCAAACATTTAATTTCTAGTTACTGTAGAAAGTCTGGCTTCTTTCCTTACAGGGTTGATACCTTTAGGGGAAGAACAGTTTCTTCTCTTTGTGATTCAGTTTATTTAAATATCAACAGGGAATAACAATAAAACCTGCCACAGTATGTGTGAAATATCATAAGACAATTATATACCTATATATAGATATAGATATATAAGTTCACATGGATTAATAATTGACATCTTTAAGAAAGGTTTGCTTGTCTTTAGACAACTTAACAATTCTATATGTACATAAAGCTACACATGTAAACATATATAACTAAATAATTTCAAGCTTTTATTTATATATGCATGCATAAATTTTCTTTCTATAGTTTACAAAAGTGATATTGCATTATTGAGCATTTTTATGAAGTGAATTTTCATTCAGTGAACAAATATTTATTTTATTTGCTTCGTTTTGTTTGGGGCCAGACCCAAAGGCACTCAGGGTTTACTCCTGGATCAGAGCTCAGAAATCAATCCTGGAAGACTCAGGGGACCATGTAGGATACCAGGATTGAACCAAGGCCTGTTCTGCTTTGGCTGCTCACAAAACAAACGTCCTACCATTGTGCTATTACACCGCCCCCAAACAAATACTTCTTCAGCCCCAAGTATTACTAAGTCTTCTCCCAAGGCCTGGAGGAAACAAAATGTTAAGAATATTATCTCAGTCACAATGATTTTCAATCTAATATAGAGAAACAGGGTGTTGGAAAGATAGTACCTATGGTAAAATGCTTGTCCTGCACACAGCAAACCTCGTATCCAGGTTGTTACTTATGGACTATCAGGAGTAATCCTCTAGATCCAGAAGTATACACTGAGAAATTTTGGGTTCTGTCCAAAAAGAGAGATAAACAAAAATATCAGGCAATTATCATTCGATAAGCTTAATTTTAACATAAGTATAGAAATGCAAAAGTATAAACTATACTTGAAGTTTGATAAAGGTTGTCACATTTACTTAATAGCAATAAAATCAATCTTTCTATTACTAATAAGTTTTTAAAAGTATATTGTTATAAATAATAATGTAGACAGGAACTGATGTTAAGCTGAAGCATTAATAACAATTTTACAGTTGGCTGCAAGTAGGGATTAGCTATGATAAATGAAGTTCACAAAAATGATTTTGTCCATTAATTCAATGTTCTTCACATTTCGATTCCTTTTCCATAAGTCCATGAACCACAATTGTTTTTTAATGAGCTGCAGCCTCAAGAGTTGGTCCACAAAGGATTTTGCCAAAGGGTTGGGGGAGAAAGAATTGTTGACACTCTAGTGGTGGGTGTGCGGTATTGTAACATTTCATGCCTGAAGCTTCTCTATTAATAATTATAGTAAATCATGGTGCTAAAATGCAAATTGTAAAAAAAAAAAAAGGTGAGCTTTATTTATTATCTTCTGTGCTCTTTTCACAGAAATAGAGACACCCATGTTCACATAGCAAACAAATGCTTAAAAAATAAATGAAGTTAATAATTCAAAGCATTAAAAATGTAAGGATCTTGGAGATAATTTAGTCCAAATCTTCATGTAAGAGATGAAGACACTGAGATCCCATGTGGTCTTGGATCAATGTCACTCAGCTAGTTGGTTATAGAGCAGAAACTATAACCCAGGTGTCTAAACAGAAATGCTCATTAATTTATCCTGGAGAAAATGACAGCTGTGCAAGATTTTAGACACACAAGCTTTTCTCTTCTTCTCTAATGCATTCCAGAGTTCAAGGTCAGTAATTAAAGGAGAGCCTTCCCACAAATGTATTCAGTCCTAAGTAAAATAATATATAAGACTGAAAGGAAAAAAATGAGACAAGTCAGGGGATTAGAAATGTTTGTATAAAATTCAGAGTACTAACAAGCACAGATTTTAAATTCAACTAAGGCAACAGAAATGATTTTAAGGAAATAACTATGGGGAAAAACGTTGCAGATTATGGATTTATTTAGAAATAAAATAGTAACTCTTTTTTCAATAAAATTAAGTTTAATAGCAAGGCATGTGTTATGCATAGAAATATAAAATAAAAACAATATCTAAAATCAATGTATTTCTTATCTGGTGAACATAAATTAATTATCAAGCAAGTATGTGAAATTATTTGATTTTGATAATCACATTACATGGTTGCAGTTTTCTGAAAAAAATCAAATTAATTTTAATTCATACAAAAATGCAGTGAACATGATTTTCCTTTGGTGTCCATTTCTTATTTATGATATTTCCTTGTTAACTTACTTTATATTATACTTTATAAGATTAAATATTTGTAGCATTCACTAGACCCTATTCATTTAATGATCTTATGTATTTTGAGGGATAACATAATTCCATATAGCTTCTTTAATAAAAACATTCCTGAACCTACATTTATGATAAATTTATTCCTCTTTAAATTTGTGCATAATTTCCTTTGATATTTCCCTTTTGCTTAGCTACGGCTAGTTTTTTAGCCATGATATGAAATGTCTTTATAAAAGTGCATTTCATTAAATATGTATGACTGATAAATTAGAATAAATACAAAGTGGTGCGTGTGTTGAGCAAAATTATGAGAAACAAGCAGTATAAAATGTTCAGTGCTAAAATATTGGGTGTGCTTCTAAAGAAGCTTATAGATCTGCATGGTAGCAGAAATGAATTTATGAAGCTGGAAAGAAAATGAAACAATACTATGTATTACAAGTCACCTAGCTAAAAATAAAATAATAGCTATATTTTATCATCTGAAAAGCTGAAATTTAATCCATTTATATAATAGTAACCCATTGCCATTAAACTCTTGTATATTAACAACATATGTATACTCTAGAAAACAAAGTATATACAGTACTTTACCACATTTTCTTTAAATAGTTCCTATATTTCCAATTTACTATGAGATTTTTAAAGCTGTTTCACAAATATTTCTAAATATAATTGGAAAATAGGAAAAATAAATTACAGATGATAAATAAAATAAATAATTATAAAAAATAAATCACAAGATGATCAAAAATAATGGGAGATGTCTCTTATTTCAAATGGAGTGATAAGCATCTTTTTTTGTTTTGTTTTGTTTTGGTTTTGGTTTGTTTTTGTTTTGAGGTCACACCCATTGATGCTCAAGGGTTACTCTGGGCTTTGCACTCAGAAACCACTCCTGATTTGGGGGGACCATATGGGACTCCGGGGGTTCAAACCACAGTCAGTCTTAGGTTAGCACTTGCAAGGCAGACACCTTACTAGCTCCACCGCTTCGGCCCCACTGATTAGCATCTTTAATTTGGAGTTTTACAAAGTGTTATAGAAAAATTTATTAATACTTGAACCATATGGGGTTTTTGTTTTTTTGTTTGTTTTGTTTATTTGGGGTCACACCTGGCAGTGCTCAGGTTTACTCCTGGCTCCATGCTCAGAAATCGCTTCTGGCAGGCTCGGGGGACTATATGGGATGACGGGATTCCAATCAATGACCTTCTACATGAAAGGGAAACTCTTTACCTCCATGCTATCTCTCCAGTCACTTGAACCATATGTTTAGCAACAGAATTCTTCATATATCAAAGAATTGTTTAAAACACAGAAAGACAAAATGTTTTCTCTGATTTAGGCTAGAATTCTTCTTCATTGCAAAATAAAATGTGTCAATAGATATTACTAATATTTTATTTCAAAATTATTATTTATAGGCATATATAGATGCAGGTATATGTGTAATATTATAGTTTATTATAGCTAGATTCTAATCATATTTCATAATTAAACCATAGAAATAAATGTTAGTATATGTTTATTATACAAAATTATTTAGATATGTTGCACAATTATGCATATGTATATTTTATCATGAAAATGTGCCTAATTGTGTTTAGATGTATGTGAATATAAAGTTTGAAATGCATGCTTTTAAATCGGTATTCTTACTGTGAGACTGGTGTTTCTCTGAAAACATATATTAGAGCCTTAATGCTCTAAGTTTTCACATGGCCACCTTGATTGAGTGAAGCAAATCATATTAAAATAATACAAAACAGATATCTGGGAAACTTCTGTGGACTATTTATATTCAATCACTGTACCTTAGGTATTATATAGTAGTTATTTTATATAATTAATTTATAAGAAAGGTCAAGGAATAGAAAATGAGTTTGAAAGCTATGAAGAACATGTTAGATTCTTTTTGTTTTTATTTTGTTTGGGGGTGACATCCTATGGTGCTCAGGGTTACTCCGGGCTCTATGCTCAGAAATTACTCCTGACAGGCTTGGGAGACTACATGGGATGCCAGGGATTGAAATGAATCAGCTGCATGCAAGGCAAACACTTTCCCCGTTGTTCTATAGCTCTGGCCCCAAAATAAGGTGGATTATTTAGATCAAGCATAGATGTTCAGAAGATATTAAGTGCATTCTTCTATAATAAAGGCTCTTTCTTCTCCTGGCAGGCACGGGGGACCATATGGGGCACCGGGATTTGAACCGATGACCTTTTGCATGAAAGGCAAATGCCTTACCTCCATGCTATCTCCCGGGCCCCAAGCTCTATCTTCTTATACTGGCATAAAGTCTAGACAATTTTAAAATTCATAAATGCTACCAATTCTACTAATCTTTGGAAGAAGTGAGAGAGAATTTGTAATCAAATAATATGTATAACAGGACTTCATGTTATCAGAGAATCACATTTCTCATATTAGCTAAAATTGGCCTACATCTTCCTGTGTTTTTGCATGAATTTTAGTGAGTAACGAGTCTGCTATTACTCATTATTCCCTGTAGGAAAACTTTAGTATCAGATATTACAAACTATCACTCAGATCAAAATGAATTTCTCTCTACTCTGTTTGTAGTATTACTGTGTGCTCTCTCCTCCAAGTAAAGACAACTCTGAGTGTGGCAAGCATGAAATATGCCATCCCCGATCCACAAAGAAATAGTCAGACTCCAGTTTAGCTACTTCAAAGTCAAAGAATATCAATCCAATTTTGTTGTTGTTGTTGTTTGATTTGGGGCCACACCCAGCCACTCTCAGGAATTACTCCTTGTTCTGTGCTCAAAAGTCTCTCCTGGCAGGCTCCAGGAACCATATTGGATGCCAGGAATTGAACCCAGGTCTGTCCCAGGTCCGCCACATGCAAGGCAAATGCCCTACCACTATGCTATCTCTCTGGCCCCAATCCATTGTTTTAATAAAAGTCAGATCAACCAATTTTCCAAAGTTCTCAAATTACTTCCCTCTGTTTCATACAAAGCAATAATATGAATATAAAATTATTATTCTACATAAATGTTTTCATTAATTTATCTTAGTTTTCCCATTTAATGGATTATCTTTCCTAAGTCTTGATCACAAGAGTGATCATTCTCCATCCCTCACCCACTCTAATTAAGCATCTTCTGTTATAGAAACATAAAATTAACTGTACCACAAATGAGGTTATAATTATTTTTCTGGTACTAAAGATGGCTTAGACCTTAAAACACCATCCTTGTCAACTTTATTTGATACTAAACACCTTATATTCCCTTGAGGACGTCTAAGTGTATTCATGAGGGGTCTCCAGTACCACTGGAAGTTCTGTCCCATACTATTCCTATCGTACTTGTGTAGATGAAATAATTCTTGATACCACAAAATGCAAATATGAACAATCCTTGATCATAATTCTTGATATAATTGACACCCAAGAAGTTCCTCCCAAAAATATATCATGATATATATTATTATTTTTAGTTAGGCATAATAATATTGCAACTCATAAGAAAAGTGAACTATATTACAGTGTATAAGTTAGTGCCCAGTCCAATTTCTTCCATCTGACATACATTATGTCATTAAAATTAATCAAATTATGGGGCTGGCGAGGTGGCGCTAGATGTTAGGTGTCTGCCTTGCAAGTGCTAGCCAAGAAAGGACCGCGGTTTAATCTCCAGGCGTCCCATATGGTCCCCCAAAGCCAGGGGCAATTTCTGAGTGCTTAGCCAGGAGTAATCCCTAAGCATCAAATGGGTATGGCCCAAAAAAACAAAAAAAATTAATCAAATTGCATGTCCATCATAACATAAATTATTATTAACCAAATAGACATTTAAATCACTAGTGGCACATAGAAGAGTCAATTCTATATTATTACCCAAACCTGCTTTTAGCCTTGGAATATTTGATCATCAGTACAAAGCCATAGTGAAGTGAATTGGAATACATACAACAAATTGCAGAAGTCAAAAATATTCATGCTATGGGAACTTGATACATTGTTTTATTTTGTTTTGTTTTTAAGAGAAAAGAAAGGCTGGTTTTTCTGTTTGCATGCAAGCAGTTGAGATGAATTACCCATGACCTTATGTAAAATAAAAGCAGACATTGACCTGTTGAAATGGGAATGCTCGTAACCATGGAAACGTAAGACAAGTAAAATAGGGATTTTGCTGCAGTTATAAAGTGAAAAATATCAGTGGATTTTTCTCTCAATCCTTGGTAATGAAACACATTTTTAAGACCCTTTGGCTGTCCTTGTGTTTTCCAGTCAGAAAATGTGATTCTTCATGAAAACTTCTCAGATGTATCTCATTTCCAAAATGGGAAGAAGAGAGATTAGCATCAGGATTGGAGGAATTACCATGAGTGAGAAAGGCACAGGAAATGGGAGGAACTTGTCACTGTTTAAAGAAATATCTCTAAGAATCAGTTCCCTTATAATTAAACTTTGGGATTCTATACTTTCAAATGCATAAATCTACCAGATTCAAGGTGAAGGTGAGGAAATTCACTATGGAATTTTTAAACTGTTGTGCTCTGTCTTTTTAAGCAGAATAAGAAGACTATAAAGTATAGTATATTTATGACTCTGTTCTGTCTTCTAAAATCTGTGGTACATGAATCTTTGCATGTAAAGATTTTAAATGTCAGCCTATTAATATTTAATGGCCTCTAGTCTGAATGTGTGTTTTTGTTAAATCATAATTTTTGCCAATGTGAACCACTTTCGCCCAACACATGGTGGCACTACCACTTCATAAGGCAAGTTGCTATGCAAGAGGCCTACTTTTGTTCTGAGTCTGGAGCATCACCTTCTGTTCCAATATTCATGATGACCTTTTAGGTAGATTGCTTTGGCTATGTTACCTGGGGTATTAATAAGACTTTCTGTACCTCCAAGAACAGGGTTATTGTAGCAATTAGGAAAAGAAATAGTTACAAGCACTGATTTTCATTCCACAAGGTTTACAATGATAAAAAAAAAAGTGGAGGAAATTATGTTTTATCAGATGCTTACTGGCCAATAGAATTGGGGGAGGGGTGGGATAATTGGAAACTGAGGAGAAAGATCTGGGTTGTGTAATGTGTTGCCTTAAAAATCCAGGCAGCTCTTGAAAAAAGGAAAGGTACCAGTGCAATACATGAAATTAAATTTATTTTTTAAATTCAATTTCTATTCAATCTTTTCAATATCGGAGTCTACCATGTTGGACCACATTATCTGAACTTTTCTATCTATGGTGTTGGGTGTATGTGTTAGTTTACTCAATGGAGTAATGATGCAAAATGTGGTGAGAAAAGAAAAGACACCCCCCACTACCAAAGCAGTGGGGAGAAAATTATTGCTCTCTGATAGAATCAAATCAGCTCATTGTCATCTATAGATCATCTAAGGAGTAAATTATTTGTAGCCATTGAAAATTTATCAGATTGTCTACTATTTTACTTCTGTTCAAGTCAATGTCTGTATTTTCCTGCCTTAGCCACAAGAAAATTAAGGAAGAAGAAGACTATTAAGTGGTAAGTTTGGGTTGTGTCAATGTAAGAAAGTTTCAAAACTGTTAAAACTGGCACGTATCATAATGAACAAAATCAACCAGTTAAGACATGAAGAAGGAAAAAAATAACCTTGATCTACTATTTGTGAGAATGAAGACTGATTTAGATTCTTTGGAAAACAATAAAATCTTATGTCTATAAACATAAGAATTGAACATCTATATTTTCCAGAAAATAAGATATGCTTTGAAAATAAGACTTACAGGTTTCCTTCTGGGTTTAATATAAGGCATTCGTGAAAATAAGCCCCCCCCAGGCTCTGTCTTGGATTGAAAATTAATTTGCCATAAATTAGATGCTAGGGCTGCCCCAACTGGCATCTGTAGGATTCACAGCTTGTCTGGTTTGTTTTGACATCTACCATAGTAAGGTAATTAATATAGGTAATAAATTTCCTTTATTTTCATTTAAAAATAAATGTGTATCATATTCTTCTTCATGAAAAAATAAGACATTCCCTGCAAATAAGACCTAGCACATCTTTGAGAGCAAAAAGGAATATAAGACACTGCTTTATTTTCAGGGAAACGGGGTATATTTCATAGCTGCTGTTCTTCTACTAGAAGGTCCCAAACACTTATACTCCTATGAACATTGTAGTACTACTCACAATAGCCAGAATCTGGAAATAACTTCGGTGTCTAAGAACTGATAACTGGAAAATAAAATAAAATAAAATAAAAAGACACACCTCTGTACTAAATGCATAATGCATAATGATGTCAATGAAATCCTGGCTTTAGCTACTATGTGGTGGGAGCTAGAGTGTACCATGTTTAGTGAAATTGGTCAGAAGAAGAGGAATAGATATTTAATGATCTCCTTCATGTTTGAGAAATTAAAAAATGCATAGTAAGGGAATTACTAATAACCAAAGGCAGCATGACGTTAAGACCTTACCTTACCAAGTGGTATGGGAGGGAACCCTGAGAAAATGATGGAGGGAAGTGGACAGTCTGGTAGAGAATGTGTTGTTGCAACCTTATGTGCATGAAACTCTCTCATTACTGGTACTGTAAACCACAATGCATCAAAAAAAAAGACTGAAGAAAATAATCATTCTTCATACTTCAGTTTTATGCTGTTAGACTCAGATAAAAGGTTAGAATAAGACTAAATTTCTTAATTATATGGAATTAATGTGGGGGCTATGGATGTGGAAAGTGACCCCACACATTGACTGCTAGTGGGAATATAAAATGGTCCAAGCAGTTTGGAAAACAATATGAAAACTTCTCAAAAAAACCAATACCCTAGAAATTAAACATACATTTGACTCAACAATTCTACTGGTTGGTACATCCACTAAGAGTCCAAAAATTCAACTTATAAAGACATTGATCCTCCTATATTTAGTGCATTACTATTTACAATTTAGTATGTTCTTGTTGAAATGAATGCTAAACAATGTATAAGGGCCAGAAGTATTGGGGCCAGAGATGATTCAAAGATGCACTGTGTCCCCAGACATGAAGATATAATTGATATAAGAAGAAAATGATATTCATTGGTATGCTCAAGTCTATTGTCAACACCCACCCTCCGTTCTAGCTGTAATTTCCCCCATTAGGACCTTGAGATCATATTCAAGTTGGTATTTTTGTTCTTGAATTGACTCTAAGAAAAGAGCTTCATGTTTTATTTTCTTTCTGTTTTTTCTTTTATTTTTTATTTGAAACTCCTACACACTAATCCTAGACTTCAATGTCAACTCTTTTCCTATTGGCTAAAAAGATAAAAGGATTAAGAGACCTAAGGATGTCATAAATGGGTTTTCCTACAAAAAATTTTTTCATTAGAGAATGAAAGCATTGTGCCGATAGCCACTTCCTAAAGTGACAATGCAATTACTCTACTGACAGTTATGAATATGGGGTAATTACTGCCAGAATCTAAATTCTAAATTCTAAATCTGAGGAACTGTGTTACTGTGATAAGAAATGACCTACACATCAAAAATAAATGCATAGGTAACTGACTATTTTTTTAAATTATGCAGCTTGATTCCTTGCAAGTATTCAAAAATATTTCTATAAAAGATATGATTTTCAGTCATCTGCTTCCTGTTTCCTTCAGCTGGTCAAAAATCTGTACTCTATTCCTACGAACCATATGCCAAGGCTATTCTCCCACTCCCATCTCATCCAATTTTTTCTACTGGTCTATAAATAATTACCTCAATTCATCATTTTTGCTTTTAAATAGGTAGAGGTTGAAGTTGAAGATTCCTTTATATCTTTGTGGTACTTTCTCACATTTTCACTCTTTTTTTATTTTAGTACTTTTTGTATCCACCATCATATGTTTCTAAGAATCAACAAGTTTTAGAACTTAAATCAAGTTTTGAAATTCTAAAATAGTATGCACTTTTTAACCTAGATATCATTGAAAAAAATCTATGCCTGTGTGCAAATCTTTATCACTGAGGGACTAAAATTACACCAGTTTCATAGGTGGTGAATTCAGAGAAATTACTAAATTAAATCTGCTCAGGAATATATCACAGAGATAGCCACTATGAGAAACTACTTTGAGGCCCTCAATGCTTTTGAAATAGGGACTGATGACCAAAAATAACTTCAAGTCTTAAATGGGAAACCCAAGGAGCTAAAACCAGTACCTCTCAGTAAGAGTTAAAACTGGGACCTGGGACCTATTCTGGGAGGTGAGTCTACTATTTTGGGGAAAAATGTTGAGCATTCAGTAGCTGATAAAGAAAAATGAAAACATTCACTAGAAAGAAGAAATGTAGCTTCTCACAAAATTGCAAACCAGAATAACCCCTGAGCACTGCCGGGTGTGACCCAAAAACCAAAAAAAAAAAAAAAAAATGCAAACCTAGACGAAGCCCCTGGGAAGTAGACAGGATGGAAGGTGCCAGGAAAGATTGACTCTTTCTCCTCCATCCTTGCAGCGGTTCTCTGAGATTATTTTTCCATGACAGAGCAAAACAGGAAATGAGTTGGCAGAGAAGGAATAGCATGGATTCTAGTTTCATCATCAGTGAAAGTGTGTCAGGTGGGCTTAAAGTTGAACAATTATTTAGTATTTTCCATGAGACAAAGAGAAAGAGTGTGGGAAATAAGTCCCTTAATAAATTTCCTCAAGGTTGAGTTACACCCTTAGGTAAAACAGAATCTTAGAATGCAATTTTTTTAATTTTTGGTTTTTGGGGACACACCTGTTTGATGCTCAGGGGTTACTCCTGGCTAAGCGCTCAGAAGTTGCCCCTGGCTTGGGGGGACCATATGGGACCCCGGGGGATCAAGCTGTGGTCCTTCCTTGGCTAGCACTTGCAAGGCAGACACCTTACCTCTAGCGCCACCTCACAGGCTCCAGAATGCAAATTTTTGCATAAATGCACCTAGAAAATTATAGATGGCAAATATCTGCCAGGCAAGCATAGAATACGACTGTTTTTGGGTCTTTTAGATGTGAGGACTACAGCAACAAAAATAGAATAGAAAAATGTCAGGACTTTATTTTTTGAGTATCTGATAATTCTGCAAAATAACTCAGTCTCTGTCTTCAAGATCCTACTGAATGCTGATGTTCTCACTAATTGTCTTTAATACCTCTGTTAACAATGGCTTGCTTGAGCTACAGAACAGTGTAGGGCAGTTGCCTTGCACATGACTGGTCCTAAAAGGACCTTGGTTTGAATCCCAGCACATTGTCCCCCAAGACTGTGAGGATTAACTCCTGAACACCAGTCAGGTGTGGCCCCAAAATCTAAATAAATATATATTAAAGTACATATATTTTATTATATTATTAATTAGAAAATAAAATAAAAATAAGAATTATAAAATATATTATATCAATATATTAAAATATTAAATAAAATATTAAAAATGGCTGTCTCACCTGTTGAAGTTGGAGCTGTATCAGAGTAATATTATTTTAATATGGCCCACATTGAGACTTGATGGCTGCCAGCTTGAACAGTCCATTTGTATGTGTCTGCTTCCTTATATCTTACTCTTTACAGTCAGCCCCTGCTGCCATATATATTCTATAGACATTTGTCAAATGTCAAATCCATTGTCTATTGCCACAGAAAATATATGGCATGTATATATGTAAATATATGCAAAGAGAAATAGAGAAATCAAGATTTTATGAGCTTCTCCTGAAGGAAAATGTAGCTGTCAAGTGATCAAAAATTATCGACTAGTATTTGAGTAATAGAGCAGTAGAGAGGTCACTTGTTTTCTACTTGTGGCCAACCCAGGTTTAATCCTCAGTATCCCTTATGGTCCATTGAGCCTTCAAGTAATAATCCCTGAGCATCATTGGATGTGTACCCTCCCCAGTTTTTTTTTTTTAATTTCAAAAAAAGCATTGACTACACTGTAAAGATAAAAGGAATTCAGGATAGAAATTGTGAATTATTTTCTACTTTACATTGTTTTTCCCATTCTTTGGTAAATTGTAATGTCACCTAAAAGGTATCTTAAAATAAGTTTTTGACCATAACTAATTTTCAGAATATATGAAGTAGTAATCAACACAGGAAACAAATAAACAGGAAACGAATTTAAACAAGATTGTTTTCAGTATGATTGATCTCTATGACTAGAAATCTATAAATATCCTCAAAGACCAGATGTTTGAGCAATATCAAATTCTCTGAAGTATTTCTATATTCAAATAATACTAATCTGTTGATAAGCAAAGTAGATGAAATATCATGATTCTCTGAACAGATTTTGACCTAATAAAATAAATTTTGAATTTATTCACTGCCTCAGTGTTTGATAGTGTCTTCCTCCTGTTGCTATGTTTATGCAACTAACTTGTCACTGCTGATATCTACAGAAATATACAGAAACGTGTCAGAAGCAACTCAGAGAAAATTAAGGTAAAGAAAAATATTAAAAAGTCGTCCCTTTCTTATGTATAATGATATTAAAGATATATTAGCATCTCAGGTGGTGTGGTAACCCAAAACCTTGCTATTTAAATGTGTCCAATTAATTATTTGCAGTTAATTTTCACATTACATGGGATATAAACATGATGTTGTCAAGGGCTAAGAGGACCTTTCTCAGAATGTATGAACAGGGAAACTAGAAATGTTATTTTTAAAAAAAAAACAATCCCATAATTTGAGGAATAAGTTATGCAATGATAGCTATAGGCCTAAGGTCTTCATCAAGAAGAAAGTTGGCAAGAGCTTAAAAGTATATTTAGACTCAAGAAACTGGATGCCTTATAATATCTGGTCTCAAAAATCTAGGTAATATTTCAAAGGAAGAGAATGTTCAAACAGGAGTGTTGTAAAATTGTCAAAAATAATTCAGGGCTTTATGCAAAATACTACTGCACTTTTTCCATTAGGCTACCCAGGAACTACATAGAGATGTTGGAATAACAAGATTGATGTATCGGGGCCCGGGAGATAGCATGGAGGTAAGGCGTTTGCCTTTCATGCAAAAGGTCATCGGTTCGAATCCCGGTGCCCCATATAGTCCCCTGTGCCTGCCAGGAGCAATTTCTGAGCATGGAGTCAGGAGTAACCCCTGAGCACTGCCGGGTGTGATCCAAAAAAACAAACAAACAAACAAACAAAAAACAAAACAAAAAAAGATTGATGTATCTACCACAGGCAAAGAATGGACTTTCAATATGCAATATGGAGTGATAAACAAGAAGGACTCTAAATATAACATTGATAGAACTTAAGGAAGAGGGGTGAGTTTTTCTAACCAAATGTTATTGAACAGAGAAAGACAAAATTGACAGAGCTGATCATAAGGTCAAATATACACTTTCTGAATATGGAAGAGAAACAAGAGTAATTAAATTATCATTTAAACTTCTCTGGTAATATTGCTAGGAAAGTAATTCCACAGGAATATCTTTTCATCTATTATATCTGAACCTTAAATATCCTTCATATCATTTCTAGAGTGTACATATTTGTTATGTGGCATATTTGCATATTTTTAAACAGTAGAACATGGCAGGGTTACTCCTTTATTTATCCAGGAAACCTTCTAATTGGCCCAAAGCCAGACCCACAGCAGACATCCATACAGCTGAGTGAATTTGTTAAATTTCAATCTGTTTTCAAAACAGGTGTGATTAAATCAAACAAGAGAATATAACCACTTGATAGCAGTTATTTCTTGTCACTCAGACAATAAATCCAATTTTAACAATTCTACATTTTAAGATTGGAGAGGGGCAACATGTATTCTGGCATCTTTAGACTTCTTAAATTCCATTTCTTATTTTATGTTGCTATGATAAAAGAGAAAATATACACACATCTGATAAAATATACTACATGTATATTACATTCATCCATTTACCCCTGTGTTTAGCATTACTCATACATTATATTAAGGGTGCACTCAAAGTTCATGCTTTATAAATCATAAGTTAAAAAATTATTATTCAGTAGACCATATAAATATGAGAAATCTAATTACTTTCAGATAATGTCACGAGTTAGTCCAAAATATGGATTGTATTCTCAAGCAAATGCATAATGCAACTTTTTTATATATAGACTTATTGGCAAATTCTTTTATTTAGAATACAATGATTAAGTACAGAGAATAGGATATTAAAGCAATACAAAAATAAAACAAAGTGTGCTAAAATAAAAAGTAAGCAATACATAAAAGGTGGTGTTAAAATAATTTTTAACATATAGGTAGATATTTAGACATCATTTTATGATTAAATTTATTATACCCAATAACTCACAGTATACTCTTCTGTAAGACAACACATATTCTTTTTTTCTTTACTTAAAGAAAATATATCACATCATTGACATAGTTGAACATGATACACTTGTTTTCAGTGAAGGCAAAAATTATTATTAAAGATATAGAAAGAAAAAAGAATAAGGAGAAGAAAGAAATTTAAAGAAAATAAATACAAAAGGACAGTAGCAAGCATATTTGTGAAAAATAATGTATCCCTAATGAAGTCATTCATACAATAGTAAATAGTCACTCTTAGCTGTCCACTCTGTTAAATTGATATGCTCTAATTGGTATGATGCATCAATAAATTAATTTTGGGGGCCGGAGAGATAGCATGAAGGTAAGGCCTTTCATGCAGAAGGTCATTGGTTCTAATCCCGTCATTCCAAAATGTCCCCGGAGCCTGCCAGGAGCCATTTCTGAGCGTGCAGCCAGGAGTAACCCCTGAGCGCTACCGGCGTGACCCAAAAACAAAACAAACCAAAAAAAAAAAACCAAACAAACAAAACAAAAGAAATTAATTTTTCTAGAAAGCCAAAGCACTATTACTAATACTAAGACTTTTAGAGGTATGTACTTAACTTCCAGGACTCCTAAGAAGCAGGATGCTAGGGGATGGTGCCCTCACTTTATCCAGAAATTTCTAGTGATATCATTCCAAAAACTGGCATACCTGAAGTTTAGTCATATTGGTTTGTATCTCCAAAAAGAATCATAGATGAGTAGTGAAGTAGTGCCATAAGGAAAATGGTGATTGTGGGTGATGAATGGAGCAGG